>PVIC010004737.1:0-61105 GCA_004025085.1 Thryonomys swinderianus | reverse complement strand
ACATTTTTTTATCCCTAGGTAACTATGTACAACAATGCCGAGTGTGGTTGCTCAGTGCAAAGGCCCTGGATTCAGTCCTCAATGCAGCAAAAAATTAAACCAAAGTAAAGCACAACTGTATGCAACTGTGAGCTCTTATTGGTGCTGTTATTACTTCGCAGAGACAAGGTGCTGCCAAAGAGTCTGGTCCTTTCACCTCATGCTGGTTAGCAGACATCAAAACCATGCGTAGACTGCCTGCAGCGCCACCACAGGCTCTGGCTCCCCTCCCAGGCCCTCCCTGCTTGTGGCCTGCCCGCGGTGGTCCCTGGGTCTCTTTTCTGACATGAGTGCTCCGCATGGGCACCACTGCACCCAGAACCCCTCGGTGCTCTCTTCCTGGCCTGTGCAGGCTGCCTTCTGGTCTGCGGGCCAAGAGCCTGAGGCCTTGGCCAAGCCTCTGAGTTACAAATCTCCTGACAGGATGACACAGCCAAAGCCACCGTTCCTTCTCTAAATGTTGGCCGGCTTGGGAGTTGAGAAGGCATGTCGTGGAGGGTGAACTGTGACCCACCCCCTCCTCCCGGCACAGCACTCCAGGCAGGCAGTGGCGAAATCCCAGCCACGTCAGCCCGGCGGCAGGCCTGAGATGAGAAACACAGCGTGGCCCTTACCTGGATGAGGTACAGCAGAGCTTCCCGGAGCTGCGGCCTGGTGAGCGGGCTGCTGGCGACCACGGAGGGCTCTGCGCTCTGCAGGGGCAGGGGCCCAGTGTCCCTCTCCCTTGGTGGGTCACAGGTGGCTTGTGTGAACGCCATCGGGGACATGAGCAGAGAAGGAGCCACTGTTGCCGGGCTGTGCTGGGGGGAGATGACCTGCTCAGAGCAGAGACACAGCAGGGTTAGGGAGCCAGCGCCAGGATGAAGCACCCCCTACGCGGGGGGGGGGGGGGGGGCTGCCGGCTGTCACTGCCCCGAGGGCTCCTAGGCGGGAAAGTGTCTGTGCAGCTGGCCCCCCAGTTCTCCCTGTGGGCCACAGGCTGCCCGCTGATGCTGCCCGTGCACAGACAGCCCGGTCTCTGGGTGCTGTTTATTTCTTGGCCTTCTCTTCATTATTTGGCAACACGCACCTGGGACTGCTGGCTGTCCCTTGTGAGCTGGAGGTCTGACCACACACAAGGGGCAGTGTGACCTCATTAGAGGCGCAGGTTTCCTGTACACCTTACCAACTGACAGGCTCTCTGGGGAGAGGGCTGCAGTCCTCCTGCCTTCTGCAGCCTTGCCCTCTGGTCACTGGCGAGGAACCTGGCTTACTGGGCCCACCCTTCTGTGTCTCTCTTGCTGGGACCTGCCCTATTTTCTGCTCATCTGGCTGCCATGTCAGGGGCAGCAGCTCGGGCTGCTTGCTGTGGTATTGCCACCGAACTGCCTGGGTGAACCTGTCCACCTTACCAGCTGACAGACCTAAAACCCGGCTCTCCAGTGGCTGCTCCCCGGTTATGCAAGTGACATTCTGATCCCCGTCTGACTGACTCCTACAGCTGCTGTTTCCAGCTCAGGTAAGAGAAAGGAGTGTGACTTTTCAGCCTCAGGGAACCCACAGACCTCGGGGAAGCAAGCTGTCTAGAAGTTTCTGGAATTTGGGACTCACTCCCTGTGTGTCTGCCAGGGCAGAAACTGGTCTAGAAGAAGGCAGGTTGTTTGTTGCTCCTCGCTTGTCCCTGAGATTCTCAGGAGGGGTGCTGAGAACCGACACTCCACAGAGCAGGAGCCGTAGCACCAGGAAGAGCACAGCGTGGGCCGGTAGGGTTCACGCTTTCCTCGCCTGGCTCCTGACATTTGTGACTACTGGAAAGGGAATTATATATGCAGAAATTTAAAGCTGGTCTATTAATACTAATTTTGATTCTAGATCATCAAAGAAAAAAGATACACTTTTAAGAGAAGGGACAATATTACATTAAAATTAGGGCAAGGCAGTCTGTGCCTTGGACCCAATAAAATGAAGCACCATTCCTTACAGGCTCTCAGCCTGCGGACCTTAAAAGTAAGACATGAGAGTACCTGAATCCGGGTTTGCACATACGCAGAGACTTACAGATCATGCCTAAGAACTTTGTTTTTAAAAAGTAAAGCCACTCGGGAGGCAGAGACAGGAGGATTACTGAGTTCGTGGCAGCTTGCCTGGGCACCATCGTGAGCTCAGGGCCAGCCTGAACTACAAAGTGAGACCCTGTCTCAAAAGCAAAAAAAAAAAAAAAAAGAAAAGAAAAAAAAAAAGGTAAAGCCATATCTGAGGAACTGTTGTAAGCCATGAGACAAAAACTGTCAAAAAGACTGACAGAGGGCCAGAGATTTAGCTCAGTGGTTTTGGTGCCTGCCTCGCAAATTCAAGGTCCTGAGTTTCGATCCCAGTAACCACATACAATGCTGGGCGTGGAGACTCACGCTCACCAGCAATCAGCACCACACACCACAGTGGCGGGCGTGGTGGCTCACGCCTATAATCCCAGCACCCGGGAGGCAGAGACAGGCAGATTGCTGAGTTCGAGGCTTGCCTGGGCTACATAGTGAGTTGAGGGCCAGCCTGAACTACAAAGCGAGACCCGGTCTCAAAAAACAAAAAACAAACAAACAAAAAGGACTGATGGAAATATACAAAGTAAGTAGGGAACTTTCCAATGTTTAAACCCAGTACATTTTTAGTGAATTTGTCCCAATTCCAGGGAGAATGAGGTAGGATCAGATCTCCAGCTATTCCCACAGCATATGGTTTCCTCAGTTTCCCTTTACTGATGGGTAGAGAGTTCCATCCTCTTCAGAGGATCACTTCTGAGGAATGACCATAAAACATGATAAATATTTCATTTTTAAAAAATGTATCACAGTAAAAGATATGTTGTCATTAATCGCCTCATAATGCTCAATTTGGACATACTTTCCCATCATTTTTGCCACTTTTTGGAGCAGTTCCCTAAGTCTTGTTTTGTATCTTTAGTTGTGCTGTCGTTGCTGCCTCAGTATCCCTGGTTCATTCACAACCTTTCTCTTTCATAGTCATTGTTATTTTGAGGAAGACTAAGAATTTACAGTGCCAGCTCTATGACTAAGGTGGATGAGGACACCAGTAATGTTTCTACAAGTCTGACTTTCTGTTGGATGGTACTTAGCAGGAGCAGTCACCATGTTTTTGATTGTACCTTCTAAAGATAGTTTTGGAAGAAGACTTCCAAAATGGCTTTGGAGAGTGACAAGAATGGCAGAATAAGTGCATTTAAAGTGAGAGGTTAAATGGGGTGTGGTGGCTCATGCCTATAATCCCAGCACTCAGGAGGCAGAGGCAGGAGGAGTAGCCAGGGCTACATGGTGAGTTCAGGACCAGCCTGGACCACTGAGACCCTATCTCCCAAAACAAAAACAAACAAAGTGAGAGGTACTGTGAAGGGAATTAATGGCAATAGGTCTTACTGTAGTCAATTTTTAAAATTCCAACATTCACCATACATTCTGATCATACTGCCCACAAATGTTTACCTCCCTGGCAGTCTCTCTGGGGAGAGTGGGGGTGGGTGACATATTTCCCCGGCCCTGCCCTTCACCAAGTGACACTCGTGATTCAGAGGTCAAGCAGAACAAGCTCTCTCCCTGGACTGGTGTTTTCCATTGACCTCAAGAAGCTGCAGGACTGAGCAGTAGTAGGGAGTCTGTTTGCCCCTTCACTGTATAGCAAGCACAAGGCCTAATATGGAGGAAGTATTCAAAACTTTTACCAGATCGGTGAACAATAACAAATTCCAGTGCGAAGCCAGAAGTCAGAAAGTTGTTATCAAGGTCGTTTTTAAAGCAGGCCGTCATAAATGTCCATAGCCAACGGCTAGGCTTCTTTCCACAGGACCGTGCTGGTCTTCAGGCCTTTAACATGATATAGATTTAACTTTACAAATACAGTAACTCCAAACGGTGGAGGGCTCCCAGACAGTGAAGCCAAGGGAGCACGGCAAAGTGACTGAAAGATGCAGAGTGGCCTTGGGCACCTTGCTCTAAACAGAAGTGTGTCCGATGTGCAGACCGGAAATGTCACACATCTCCACCCTGCCTCGGCCCCCAGCTGATACTTACCTGCAAGAGAGGGGCCTGGTTCTCTGCGCTGCACACGTTGCCCGTCCAGGGCTCCAAGGGCTTCCCTGTGCTTCCCTGGGTCACCGCAGGGAACTTGGCTGCCAGGGCCGGCCGGGGAGCTGCCGGCAGCTGCTGCTCCTGCTGCACCACCTGCAGCCTTCTCAGCAGCTCCTGTGGGGAGATCACCCCGGGGCTGCCTGTCTGACTGCCAGGCAGAGGCAGCGTTGGTCTCGGAAGCAGGTACCGTTCCTTTCTGTGAGCCTGATACCCTAGTATCTGAGGTGCAAGACTGCCATTGAAATACAGCTGCGGCTGGGCCAGACCCTGGATGGGGGCTGCAGTGGGGGCTGCAGAGAGGGCTCTGTGGCTGCAGGGGGCAGCCATATTGGCGGGTGCTGGCATGCTGGGATCAGGCCTGCTCGATGGCTCCGGGGCACTCCAGAGCTTTTCTAACAAGTTCTGGGTCCTGGAGGCACTTTGTTCAGGAGACATAGTTCTGACGTCATGGGGAGACCCTTGCCGGATGGGTCCAGGAGCAACTTCCCCTGCAGGATGGGTGCTGCCATTCTCACAGGGCCGCTGTTCAGGCAGCTCGCACAGCGGGTGCAGGTCCACACTCCTGACCAGGAGCTTCTGAATGGCTGGACACAACTGCTTCTCCACGGGGGGCTCCTCGCAGGAGAGGGAGGGCTCCACACCCTGCCAGACAGGGGGCTTCTCTCGCGGCTGCTGGTGCAGGCTCTGTGGTGGCTCCCCAGTTTCCTGGCTGGTAGCTTTGTCCTGCTTCCCAAACAGGGCTATCAGGGGTCCAGGATCCAATGTCTGAAAAACAAATAAAGATATCTGGGAATGGGTCCACCTGTAATTTCGTTATGGTGGGGCTACTAAGGATAATTTACCAAACTGATGACTTATTTTATTTGAAAAAGATCAATCAGAGAAGATGAAAAACATAAAGCTGAAAAATCTGAAACCTCCTTTTTAATGTCTAAGAGTTTCATAGCATTCTCCCCTCTCACCCCCAGACAGCTGCTATATTTTAGTATCTACTGACTGAAAAAGAGGCACACATCCCTTGGGGGACCTGAGCTCCACGGGTTGGGGACCACTGTGGTGTGAAATTAGGTACACTGAAAGGTAAACAGTCTCTAGAAGAGGCACAGAAGGTGCACAAAAGCACGACTGATGGTCCTGGCAGTTCTTACAGAACGACAGAAACCGAGGGCTAGAAAGAAAAATAAGTCATGTAACCTAACTTGATTTTGACTTTTGAAGAAATCATCAGATACACACGATCCCTCCTGGCACACTCAGTTACGTAGCTCTTTCCTCTGCTACTGGTAACTCTACTCCTTGGCCGTTCTCTGAAGTACAGCGGAGACATGAGCTCCGTTCTAAAGTCAGTATATTCTGGTTTCTCTATTAAAATATAATAAGAACTCCATGGAAAAACAGTACAAGGAAAGCTAAAAGAATTAGAAAGTCTTTTTTTTGTTTTGAAAAATTCAGTGCATGGCTTCCATTAGCTAGTCTTTACTCCTTTTGGTTCCATGCTTTTTCAGAATTGATTTAAACTAGTTCTCTGGGGAAAAAAACCCCTTTAATTAGAAATAATCATATAAAATACACAGACACATTATAGTTAACAGTCAATGATGGGGCCTGCAGGTTAGCAAACTTTGCTATTGCTGTGCCGTTCTGAAATACATACATATAATATTTGTATACAGTGACATAAAAGCTGCTGTAACATTTATAGTTTAGGGTGAAAATACAATGACAACTCATGAGGTCTCTAGGGAATTTTGTACTGGATTTTTCCTTGAGCTTGCTGAGAATAGGCACCACATCCTACACACACAAAGGGGTGCTTAAAAATGTGACACAAGATTTCTGTCGCCCAGTTGGTTGCTTTTCTCAGTAGCCTTGGAAACTAGCCTACCCTGGAAGAATACAGACCCAATGAGTAATGTTTCTGTCACCTCTGATATTGTGATCAGTTGTCTGCTTTTTTTCTTTGAGACAGGGTCTCACTATGTAGTTCAAACTGGCCCTGACCTCACTATGTAGCCCAGGCAAGCCTCGAACTCATGGGGATCTTCCTGCATCTGCTTCCAGCATGCTGGGATTACAGGCATTCACTACCATGTCTGGCCTGTTGTCTATTGTTTTTAAAATTACATTATCTTTTTTTTATTTTTAAAAATTACATTATCTTGGGCCGGACATTTAGCTCAGTGGTTCCAGCGCCTGCCTCCCAAGCTCAAGACCCTGAGTTCGATTCCCTGTAACCACATACAATGCTGGGCGTGGTGACTCACACCCACCAACCATCAATACCACATACCACAGTGCTGGGTGTGGTGGTTCACTCCTGTAATCCCAGCATTCGGGAGGCAGAGACAGGAGGATTGCTGAGTTCCAGGCTTGCCAGGGCTACATAGCGAGCTCAGGGCCAGCCTGAACTACAAAGCAAGACCCTGTCTCAAAAAAAAAAAAAATTAGATTATCTTTTAAGGTGTTCAAGTCTACAGAACTGATCCAAAGTAAAAATTTTAACCCCTTCTAAGAAGGATAAATCATTAATCATGAAAACTCTTCAATGTGGAATTTCTCTTAAACAGCCTTCAATAGCAACAGTTGCACACACACGTGCGCGCGCGTGCACACACACACACACACACACACACACACCATGGGTGAAGGTCCTACAGAACTTGTGTGGAGGCTTTGTACCTGTCCAGGGGTTATGTGGTGTTGCTGGCTGCCTCTGGGCTTCACTGGGATTGGCTTGATGAGATTAGGGTTGTCATAGATGGCAGATGAACTAGTTATCTGTTTTGGCTCAGAGCAGGTTTTACACTGAAAGGGAAAAAAAAATCTCATTTTGGATGCAAAATAAGATTAGTGTTTTTAAAAGAACCTACCTGGCTGCTTCTTATCCAACTGGTAGATGGTTAATTTTTCTGATAGGTTTTCATGAACAAAGGATAATTCCTTAAACTTCTCTGATATTCTCTGGGTACAAATCAAATTCAAATGATTACCAACAGCATCAGTCTGGACCCAGAAGCTCTTGGACACATGGATAAAGGATATATTTGCTTAAGAAGTAGTAGTTTAAAAACATGTGGTCTAATGCTTTTCAATGATAAACAACTACAGAAACTATTTTTTAAAATAAGGGATGAATTACAGAGTTTTTTCTTCCATTAGGAGAGTTGCTGAATGTATTTCATCAAAGCAGCTAAATCTTTTTGATCTCCAAACCAAAAAGTAAAGCTGATGCTAAACCACTGATTTAAAAATTACTAACATCATCTGTATTTAATAAAAGACATGTTGCATAAACAGAATCCTTCAAATCTAGTGCTCTGAGCTGCTCATACAAATTAGAATTTCTTAGAGAAAGAGACAAGAGACAAGCCTCATCATTTCAAATACTGACTCATTATCATCCATTAAACTAACCAACCATGCAGTGTTAACACAGTAGGATTCATAGCAGAAAGTACAGCAATGATGTCGGTGTCTCTTTTCTTAAAACTACATAAAAATACGACCTTCTATATTTTAGACTCTCTATAGCATCATTAATTTAAACTGTACTATCAAGGCTGCAGGGAAGAAAATATTTCACACTGTATGTGACATAGAATGAAATATAAACACAATATTGTCCCTCAGGATTCCATAGTTCCCATGCAATTTCCAATTATTAGGGGTATATAATCTAGTTCAAGGCTGTTGGAGGCTTGGCTCTGTTACCACTGTGAGCCCTAGGATTTGTCCTTTTAACTATATAAAAGCCCAACTATTAGAGCTCTATCAGTCATTGGTATATTTAGCATTAGTGTTAACTGGAGTATAAAATCACTTTTGAGGGGCCAGAGATTTAGCTCAATGGTTCCAGCGCCTGCCTCGCAAGCACAAGGTCCTGAGTTTGATCCCAGTAACCACATACAATGCTGGGCGTGGAGACTCATGCCCACCAGCAATCAATACCACATACCACAGTGCCAGGCGTGGTGGCTCATGCCTGTAATCCCAGCACTCGGGAGGCAGAGGCAGGAGGATTGCTGAGTTCCAGGCTTGCCTGGGCTACACAATGAGCTGAGGGCCAGCCTGAACTACAAAGCGAGACCCTGTCTCAAAAAAAAAAAAAAAAAGTCACTTTTTAAGTTGTAAAGTGCTACTTCTCATTTTTCTTAGAAGAACAGAGTGGTTACATGGACTAACTGCCCTGGCTTTCCCAGAGCACTGAAAAGAAAGATGAGACAAGTCAGGGACACAGCCTAAGACACAGTCACTTATAAAATGTTAGCAAGAAATGTCTTTAACCTCTGCTTGCTATTTAAAAGAAAATGCATGTATACTTCTGCTGAATGACCCGTTAGTTGCATCTTCATTTTCTATGTTCAGAAACACTGAATTTCAAGCAAAGAGGCCACTTTGCTTCTCACTGTGTCACCTCCCTTGTATACTTTTCTGCTTCCTTAATCTCCAGAAGGTATTGCCTCTTACCACAACTGTCTGTCTACCTGTAAGGCCTTGCTTTATAAAAGTGCGCCCTCTCTACTCAAATTGCTCAGAACAAAACATCATTCACCTCTGTTCACTGTAGTTTATCTTTCAAGTGTTTAATTTTCTATGCTTATTCAAACCCAAATAATTTAAAAATACTAGAACAGCACAGAATTAAAAATGGCAGAGCAGAGACCGACAGCAAAATACAGCCTCTCCAGGATGCGGAATCAACACCTGGAGAAGAACAACTTGGGAAGAGAAAAAATGGATCTCCAGAAATTAAGGAGGAGCTTGCAAGAAAACTAGAACCTATTGAGAAGCTAGAGAAACAGAGCGTAATGCAAAGAAAAAGATGAAGCAGCCTGGAAAGTTCACTCCAGCTCCCTGGGAGGGAGACCTGCCTCCTTGGATACAAGGCAAGCTCAGAGAGGGCCAGCAGCTCCAGGAAAGTAACGGACCTAGCTGGCAAGGCTACCTTGAAGAAAAGCCAATGGCTATTGTAAGCTGCAAAAACAGCATTGTAGGGGCAGGGATTTAGCTCAGCAGTGCAGCACCTGCCTGGCAAGCTCAAGGTCTTGACTTTGACCCTGGTAGCAAAAAACAGAACAAAACAAAAACAGCATTGTGTTTTATTATGATAGTTACTCTTCTCCAACTAGAGATGGAGAAGAAATCCACTGCAATGTCTGTTTAATCAGAAGTCATTTTGGGAAGAAGTTAATGGTTTAGGACTGAACTACAGAATTCTTCAGGGTCTCTATCCCACCCTATCACAGCGAGTAGGTGGGAGATGGCCATAAGAGGCAGTTGAAAAGAGGGCTCAGGCTAGACTTTCCCCCCTGAGAAGTTTATAAACTCAGGCCAAGAAGGACACAAAGGCCTCACTCACCCTCCATGGTGAGAAGCCAACTGGTTGTAAGTAACTTTCAGAGGGGGCTTGGTCTGAAAGTGCCAGCACTGAGCCTAGTGGTCTGCTTGAATCCCTGTCTTGCTGCCTAAACATCCAGCATAGAGCTCAGTGGTCTCTTTGCTTTTTCCATTTACCAATGTGATCACGGATATGCCTCAGCTTGGGGGATGGCCACAGCCGGGGGTGTTCAGACAGGGGAGCCTCTGTAGCAGTGCAGATACCTCACAGATCCACAGACCATAAAGCTATGCAGAGAAACCTATGATGGGCTGCACAAAGGAATACAGAAACAGGAAGCCGCTAGATTGACTACAGCCTTAGGATTGATATCACTGACCAGCCACAACCAGTGAAACAGCAGGGCAGGATTCAGAATTCACACATAAAAACATGACTATGGAAATGAAATAGTCTTTATCAGGGACTCCCCAATATCTGGTGGATTCTAATACTGTAGACTCTGGAGAGAGTCCTCCAATCAAAAACATGGAGGAATTTTGGGGGGACTCATTTCTTCTTTCTCCTCCCTCCAGCTCTCTTCTTCCTCCTCTTCTTTTTTTCCTACATTGTTTTTTGGAGGTTGGGTTTATCTTTTATTCCTTTTATCTTTTTTATTTTACTATTTTCCCTTTATTTTGCTTTCTGATTTTTCTTGTGTGTTGTTTTCTGTTATTTCTATTTAATTATATTGATTTTTTATGCCCTTTAACAGGATCCTTTATCTCACATTTCTGTTCTCCTTCTCATCTTTCTTGTTTTTCATATTTAACTTTAATTTTCCCATTCCCCACATCCTCCATCTTTACTAGTATTACTATTAAGCTTTATTAATCTTTAGATATTGCAATTATTTTTGAATTCTTTTCTATTGTTAATGGTGGTATAGTTGTTGCATTTAGTAGAATTTACTATATGTCAGTATTTGGTTGTCTAAATGATAATTATGGATCTCTTTTCTACTGTTAGGGCTGATAACAGTGGTAGCTTTTATTGGCTCTTATGGTATGTCAATATCCAGTTTTTCTCTCACTGTTTTTGATTTTGTTGCTATTGCCAGGGTGGCACTGTTGCTCCCATTGTATTTTTCTACAGGCTGACATTTGTGTTCTCAGCAATACTCCAGTCTATTTCCAGAGAACTGGGTGCTAGACCAGTTACATTGCACCATCCCTCACAAATAATAAGGGTGGTTGGATCTTGGAACAGAAGAAAATGCCTAGTGTATCACTGAAAACAGATATGAACTAAAGAGATCTCCATACTAGCTACAAAGTCTCTCTGCTACAACTCACGTGCAAACCTCTGTGGATGCACCCACACATAGATATACAGAAATACGAGACAACAAGGCAATAAAATGTCTCCAGAAACTTCCAACCCTCCCAAAGCTGATTCAAGGGCCATCAGTGGAGAGGAAATAAAAAGCAGAGAGTTTAACTCTACATTGAGTAAAAAACAAGACAAAAAAAAACAAATAAAAAAGCAAAAACAAAATAGATCAAAAAGGTACTCTTGGTGAGCTCAAAGATGATATAACTAAACAGATAATAGACTTCATAAAATGATCATTGAGCTTTCAGAAGTTACTAATTTAAAAAAAAAAACTACCAGTGCTAACCAAAACCAAAATGAATAGCCAGTTTAGAAAAGAATTAAGAGCCCATGAAAAGGCACCAAGCAGAACTCCAGGAGATAAATTCTATTAAAAGTATGGGTAGTAGAAGTGATCATTGTGAGGACAGAGTGCTAGAATTTGAAAAGAGTATGGTGGATCCTCAAATTGTGATCATCTGACATACGAACAACTTGGGTTGTGACTGGAATTTTAATATTAACTTATAAGCAAAGTCTTGCATTATGACCCAAATGCTGGCCATTCATGCTTCCTGATGGTATCAGACACAGATTTCACCCTGAAAGGATTTTGGAAGGAACATTACAACACCCTTTCCTGAGTGGGGTTAAATGAGAAGTCCTGGGCCAATGCTTCTCAAAGGACACTGACATCTACTTGTATATAGGAGAGAGAGTGAAGGCAGTGTAGAGTGGCCTGAGCCTTCTAAATGACTGACTTTAGTTATAACCAGCCATGGGAACGAATTGAGTTTGTAAGTCAAAAGTCCTTTGTATTTCAGAGGTACTTTAAAAATAGGAGAACATGAAAAATGAGTCTAATTGCTAGATGATGTAAAGAAGACTATTCTGACATTAGCTGAAATTATTGAAAAACCAGAAGACAGGTCAAATGGCATAAAAAGCCTGTCCACAGAAAAAATAGCAGGAAATTTTCCAAATATGGAGAAAGAATTTAATATACATATAAGTGAGGCAAATAGAACCCAAAGTAGCTATGATCAGAAATAAGCTTCTATAGGACACATAGTCAAAATCCTAGAAGGACAACACAAGAACACTCCCAGTATTGTTGTATGTGGTTACCAGGATCAAAATAGGGACCTTGCGCTTGCCAAGCAGGTGCCAGAACTACTGAGCTAAATCTCTGGCCACTAAGAACAAAATCTTAAAGCTGTCAGAGGGAAGCAATAAGTCACTTACAAGGTAAAACTACTAGAATTATGGCAGACTGTTCAACACAAACCTTAAAGGTCAGGAGAGCTTGATGTGAAATGTTTCAAACCCTAAAGAAAACATCTTCAATCCAGGCTGATATAGCCTGCAAAACTAACTTTCAAAATTGATGGAGAAATATGGTCTTTCCATGACAGACAGCATCTTAAAAAATATATGATCACCAAGTCAGCAGTCCAAAAAATTCTCAAGGCTATCCTGGAAGGAAATAATAAAGCCAATAACACCAAACAGTTTAATGGAATGAATATGCTGGGTAGGGTGAGCAGTTAAGCAGAAGGTAGGAAAAAAAAATCAGCAACAGAAAAATAATGCTATGACAGGAATAAATCAATCCCCTTCAGGAATAATTTTAATGTGAATACTCTTAATTCCCAACCCCCCAAAATAGACTGGCAGACTAGATCAAAAAACAAAACCCAATAATGATATGCTGTATAGAAGAAACACATTTAACCCCAAAAAATTCATAGACTAAAACTGATCAAAGAAAAATATTTCATGCAATGGGTGCCTGAAAATAAGTAGGAGTAGCTATTCTATTTTCATTTAAAATGGACTTTAAGCCAAAACTGATCAGGAGAGGTAAATGGAGGCCACTATGTATTGGTTAAGGGAACATTTCAACAGGAAGAGAAAGCAATTATAAATATATATACATGGAACATCAACACAGACAACTACATAAAAACATAATACTGGACAAAAAAGATCAGATAAACATCAACACAATCACAGTGGAGGAACTCAAAACCCACTATCACAAATAGGTCAACTAAAAAAAAAAGCCCAGAGAAATATCAGATTTGAATCATACTTTCACAGAAATGGTCTTAATAGATACCTACAAAGCATTCAGACCAACAACAGAATACACATTCTTTTCAGCAGCATATGGAACTTTCTTCAAAATGGAGCATTTACCAGTCTATCAAGCATGCTTAAGTAAATACGAAAGAATCAAAATTATCTCATGTATACTGTTAGACCATAGTGCAATGAAACTAGGAATTAATGGCAAAAGAAGCCACAGAAATTATGCAAACACATGGAGATTAAACAATACACTTTTGACTAATCAATGGGTCACAGAGGAAATTAAGGAAGAAATTAATTCCTATAATCACATAGTAATGCCAGTAGAATGCACCAGAATCTATGAGATACAATGAAAGCAGTCCTGAGAGAAGTTTATAGCTGTGAATATCAACATCAGAAAAACAGTAAACACAAATAATCTAATGATTCACCTCAAGATCCCAGAACAGTAATAGTGAACGTTTTAGAGCTTTCAGTGACAAACATGTACCAGAGGTTCACCACAATTGTTCTAGAAAGCTAAGAACGATCCAAACCCAAAGCTAGTACAAGGAAGGAAATTACAAAGAATAGAGCAGAAATTAATAAAACTGAGAAAATTAAAAGAGGACAAAGAATTAATTAAAAAAGAGCTGGTTCTTTGAAAGAATAAATGATAGATACTTTAGCTAATTTTAGCAAGAAAAAAAGATCAAATCAATGCAATTAAAAATGCAAAAGGTAAAATCATAAGAGACTGCTGAAATCCAGAAAATTACTAGTATTTCAAAAACCTGTATTGCAGTAAATAGGAGCTGCAAAATCAGACCAAGGTATAACTGAGACCATTGAGGCAGGCAAAAGTTAAACAGTGTGCAATGAGTTTACTGCAGATGAGCCAAGGATGAATAGGCCATTGACACTAAGAGGAGGGTGTGCACAGTTAATATAGGGAATTTAGGTAAGGGAGGAGGCACTGTTCAGAGTGTAGAAAACTTTTAGAATCCCATGGGTGATGAGCCTGGGGCTGGCTAATAAAAAGGGTGGTGGTGGCAGATGCAGGGTAGCAGGGGTACAGCAAGTCTCTTGTGAGTGTTTATAGAATCAGCTTTCTTATAGCTAAGTGGACAGCTGCTGGCTCCCTGCTATTGTTGCACTCCTGTGGTTGTGGGTAGCAGGTCTAGTGTTGGGAGTAGTGACTTAAGCAGGGGTTCAACTCAGGAGACCTGTCAGGAGTGATATAGGTCATTTAATAATTCAAGTAATGACAATAATCCAAGCAAAGGAAATATTATAACTCCAAAATCTGCTAGACATACAAAACCCAAGTTTGTGTTCTCTAAAATCAAAAAATGAATTCTAGGAACAATGAAGGTTAAGAGTAAAGAATATTTATTGATGGAAAGACAGCTCCTGCCTGAGAGCTACAGGAAGGAAGATGGGGAAAGTGGGTTGCCTGGACCCCATTTCTCAGGTTTTTTTTTTTTATGAAGTTATGAGGTGAGATGGGTACAAAGTGGGACAAAGCTATAGTCAACTAATAAAATCCAATGGAAAATCACAAAGTAGGCATGGCGGTGGCACAAAATCATAATCAATAAGATTATAAGTATGATTGCCCCAGGTGATATTGATTAAATAGGGGTTAAATGGAAAAACAAGTCACATAGCAAGTATGCATAGAATGAATAAGGAATTTCCAGAAAGGAAATAGGGTGAATGATAGTGTGATTAAGGTGATTGATGTCTATTTAGACTATCAATCATTGACTGCTACTCATCCCTAGGGGAAGTACATGGGTGTAGTCTTTCTCTCTTTTTATACTGCTGACCTTCAGTGAATGTGTCTGAGTTATCTTTCCTATGAGGGCCTGCCCCATCTCTCTACAAGATATCTAATTAATTTAGCTGTCCACAATAGGAGAATCTAGAAGAAATAGCTAGATTCCTAGATACACATGAATTAGCTACAGACCAATAAGATATAAAATTTATGCATAATCCAGTAAGAAGAAATGAAATTGAAGCAGTAAAAAAGAAAAACTATTAACTAAGAAAAGCCCAGGACTCAGTGTGTTCAATGGTGAATTGTACAAGAACTTCAGGGGAAATCTAATGCAATACTCCTTGAACTCTCAACAAAACCCAAAGGATGGAATGCTTCCAATTTTCATTCCTGGAAGCTAACATTACCGTGGTTCCAATATAAGACAAGGACTCAATTTAAAGAAGAAAACTATAGGCCAATCTTTTAAATGAATGTACACACAAAAATTCTCAACAAGATACTGCAACAAATCATTTGTTGCAAACAATGCAACAAATCATTAGAAGATCATACATTGTAATAAAGTTGACTTCATCCCAGGGATGCAAGGACAGTTCAACACAAACAAATCATCAAATATAATACACTACATAAATAGAAGGATAAAAGTCACAAGATCAATGTCACACTTGGCCTAAACAAACAGGACAAAGCAAACAATGCCGGCTTCTCAATAAGTATACAATCTCCCTAGTGCCAAAAAGTGTAGTGATTGTCTACGCACTTATGCAGACTTCCCTTGTCTTTAATCATAAACATTTCACCCCAGATTTCTTTTCCCCTTTAATACCTAATTCCTTTTCAAGTTAGCTGCTAATATCTCTCTCCTAGTGTTAGCTCACCCGCCCACTCACAGATGCAATCTTTCCCAGCTAGGCGCTGCTAGTTTTCTTTCCCAATGTCAATCCATCTACACATGGAAGTAATAAACTTAGTTTTTCTGAGCTAGCTGCTAGAATCTCCCTGATTTTAGTCTCCATTCACTGGAATAAACCTTTCTTTTAAAGGCTTATTTAAAACTAGTGGATTCATGTGGGCTGTCTATTATGATCATCTCAATAGAGGCAGAAAAGGCTTTGACAAAACTCAACTTGATCATGATAAAAACCCCAAAGAAAATAAATGCAGAAAGACCTCATCTCAATCTGATAAAAGCCATTTATGACCAACCTATTGCCAACATTATATTAAGTGGTGGAAATCTGCAAGCTTTTCCTCTAAAATTGAGAACAAGATGTCCATTATCACCACTCTTGTTCAATATAGTTTTTGAAACATTTGAGCAATCAGACAAGATAAAGAAATAAAAGGGATATGTCTAGAAAAGGAAGAAGTCAAGCTGTCATTATTTTCAGATGACAGGATCCTTTATATAGAAGATAACAAAAATTCCACCAAAAGATTCCTAGAATAAACAAATTCGGCACTATATCAGGACATAAAAATCAACACACAAAATCTATAGAGTTCCTATACATGAATAATGAACTCAATGAGAAAAAAATTAGGAAAACAATACTATTTATGATAGTATCAAGAAAAATTTAATACTTAGGGAATCTATCCAAGAGAGAAAAAGCCTCTATAATGAAAATTACAGTATTCTGAAAAAGGAGAGCAAAGAGAACTTCCAAAAAATGGAAAGATACTCCCTTTTCCTGGACAGGCACAACCATTATTGTCAAAATGGCCACATTCTTAAAACTGCAAATCCCAATCAAATACTAACAGCATTTCTCACAGAAATACAGATAACAATCCTAAAATTTATAGAGACCCAGAATAGCAGAAGCAATCCTGGGCAACAAGGGGAAAGCAAGAGGCATCACAATCTTGGATTTCAAGTTATATTATAAAGCTACAGTAAAAATAAATAGCATAGTACTGGCAGAAACATAGATACATGGAACAGTGGAACAGAATGGAGGTTGCAGAAACATCCCTAGGCTATCTGATCTTTGACAAATTGGCCAAAAATATATGCTGGAGGAAAGTTAATCCTTAGCAAACAATGCTGGGAAAACTGGTTATCCATGTGCAGATTGAATCTATCTCCCACCCTGTAGTAAGCTAAAAATCTAAATTGATCAAAGATCTAAAGATTAAAACAAACAATATTCTGGAAAAACAAGTGAAGCTCTTAAAGACACAGGCATGGGCAAGTACTTTTGAACAGTACCCTAAGTGCACAAGAAATGACAAAAAGAGTTAACAAATGGAATTATATCAAATTAAAAAGTTTCTACACAGCAAAGAAAACAACCAGCGAAGTAAAAAGCCCTACAGAATGGAAAACATTTTTTTCCATTCACTCCTCTGATACAGACCTAATATCTAGAATATGTTAAGATATCAAAAAGATTAGATCTTCCAAAATAAATGAGTCAAAAAATGGGCAACTGAAATGAACAGATGCTTCTCAGAAGAAGGACAAATGGCCAGTAAACACATTTAAAAGTGTTCAACCTCTTTGGCCTTTAGAAAAAATTCAAATTAAAACTATAGAAAGATTCCATTTGACTCCACACAGACTAGTTATCATCACAAAATCAAAATCAAAAAATAAGAAATACTCATGTGGCTGTGGCAGAAAAGGGCATCTTTCCACATTGTCGTGGGGGAATGCAAACTAGTTCAACCCCTAGGGAAATCAGGAGATAGAGTCCTCAAAAACTAAAACTAGAAATTTCAATTTCCCCAACGATTCTCCTTCTAGCTATCTTCCTAAAAGAGTTAAAGATATATTACAGTGGGCCAGAGGGTTAGCTCAGTGGTTCCGGCGCCTGCCTCGCAAGCGCAAGGACCTGAGTTCGATCCCCGGTAACCACATATAATGCTGGGCATGGAGACTCACGCCCACCAACAATCAACACCGCATACTACAATGCTGGGCGTGGTGGCTCACGCCTGTAATCCCAGCACTCAGGAGGCAGAGACAGGAGGATTGCTGAGTTCGCGGCGGCTTGCCTGGGCACCATAGTGAGCTCAGGGCCAGCCTGAACTACAATGCGAGACCCTGTCTCGAAAAGCAAAAAAAAGATATATTACAGTGAAACATGCATATACATATATATGCTATCTATACTTATAGCAGTATAGCTCATAATAGCTAACTCTTGGGGGTGGCTTATATGTTTATCTACAAATCAATAAATAAAGAAAATGTGGTATTTATACACAAACAAGGGTAAATCAGGATCATTGGTAAGAAAATGGATACACTTGAGGTCCTAAAGCCAAGTGAAATAAATCAGACATTTAAACTGAAATATTGCCTGGTTTCTCTTATAAGAGAAACTCAGAGTGTAAATAAATTAAAGAGCAAGATAGCAGATCGATAGTAGGAAATATGGAGATAGTTCTTTTGCAAAAGAAAGGAGACTAAGAGATGCAGAGAGTAGGGAGGGGATAAAAAGGGGGGATGAAAAAAGAATTAAGATGTGTTATGTGCATGTACCAACTCCTCATGATGAATGTAATTATTATGGCACTATAAACATGTACTAATAAAATATTTAAAAATAAAATAAAATATTGGAAAAATCATGATATTTGAAAAGTATACATGGAATCTCTATAGAGAACCTGAAGCATTTCTCTTCTTTTTTCTTTTTTCCTTATTTTTTCTTTTTTGAGACAGGGTCTCGCCTTGTAGTTCAGGCTGGCCCTGAGCTCACTATGCAGCCCAGGCAAGCCTTGAACTCACAGCAATCCTTCTGCTTCTGTCTCCTGAGTGCTAGGATTATAGGTGTGAGCCATCATGCCCGGCATTGTGGTATGTGGCACTGATTGCTGGTGGGTGTGAGTCACCACACACAGTATTGTTGTATGTGGTTTTGGGGGATTGAACCAAGGACTTTGTGCTTGTTAGGCAGGCACCAGAACCACTGAGCTAAATCTCTGGCCCCCTAAAGCATTTCTTTAATGCCCTCATAAATTTCTCTCACAAAATTCCTGTTTATACTCTTCTTCCCACACACACACACACACACACACACACACACCTACAACAGGAGAAAAGTCTGAAAGAAAATAGACTACAATAGATGTATTTTGGTTTTGCAATTATCAATATTTCATACTTTATTGGAAATTTTTGTTTTGTGAAACAGGGTCTTGCTGTGGAATTCACCATGTAGCCCAGGCTGGCCTTGAACTCAGTGTGATCCTCCTCTTTCAGCCTCCTGAGTGCTGGGATTACAAGCATGCATCACCACATCCAGCTTGTTGAAAACATTTTTAACTGATGTCAAATAATTGTATATATTTATAAGATCTACTGTGATATTTTGATACATGTTACATGTGTAATAATCAAATGTACATATGACAAATATGAGGTGTGGTTGAAAACGATGATAATAATTCCAAAAATTATCACATTAAAAGACATGTAGCCATTAATCCTCCTTGAAATACTCATCCTTGCTTTAAAGACATGTGTCCTATCACTGTTTCCACTTTCTGAAGCAGTGCTGAAAGTCTTTCATATCTTTAATTGTGCTGTCATGACTATCTCGACGTTCTGAATTGATTCAGAATGTTTACCTTTCATGGTTACTTTTACTTTGGGGAAGATCCAGAAGTCAGACAGAACCAGACGAATAAGGTGGATGAGGATGCACTGTAAGGCTGCCTTTCTGTGGGATGGTACTTGGCACCAATCACTGTATTTTAGATCAGACCTCACAAAGGCACTCATTAAAGAGGACTTCCGGAGCCAATCGTGCAGTTTACAAATAATTTCTGGCTATGATTCTTTTTTTGTTGTGTGATTGTTCACTTAACCTCAATTAGAAATTAAATGTGGAGAAGGTGAAAGGAGATGAAGCACCAATCAGGGTCATTGCTACTTTCAAACTGATTGATAGAAAGCTTTTTCCCAGGGGAGAAAGCATAAAGTGCTAGTCCAAATTAAAATTTCAAATTATTTTATTAACTTTCTGTAAAAAGTTGTATGTTGGGGCTGGAGATTTAGCTCAGTGGTTCCGGTGTCTGCCTGGCAAGGGCAAGGTCCCCGGTTTGATCCCCAGTAACCACATAGAACAATACTGGGTGTGGTGACTCACGCCCAACAGCAATCAGTACCACATACCACAGTGCTGCGAGTGGTGGCTCATGCCTGTAATCCCAGCACTCGGGACACTCTGGAGACTGAGGCAGGAGGATTGCTGGGTTCAAGACTTGCCTGAACTACATAGTGAGCTCAGGGCCAGCCTCAACTACAAAGCAAGACCCTGTCTCAAAAAAAAAGAAAAAAAGTTGTATGTGTTCACTAGGCTTTACTTTATCAATATCATATGCTGATAAATCAAAAATTTCCTTTTTTAGTTCTTGGAATTTTCATGAAGCTAAGAATTTTAGAGAGACTTAAATATAACACTTGAAACTGTAAAACCTCCAGAAAAATACATAAAAGGAAAGTTCACTGACACTGGGTCTGAGCAATGATTTTTTTCCTTTGACCCCAAAGGGCAGGCAACAAAAGCAAAAATAGACAAATGGAATCATATCAAACTGAAAAGCATCTGCACAGCAAAAAAATAACAGGATGAAGAGCCAATCTATGAAATGGGAGAAAATTCTGTGCAAACTATACATCTGATAAGGGCTTAATATCCAACATGCGTTAGAAACTTAATAAAAAGACAAGTTGATTTTTTTAAATGGGCAAAGGATATGAATGGAAAGTTTTCAAAAATATACAAATGGTCAAAAGTGTATTTTTAAAAATGCGTGGGCCAAGGATATAGCTCAGTGGTAGAATACACATCCAACATGTGTTAGGCCTTAGTCGCTACTGGCATTTCCTTGGGAAAGGTGTTATGGTTTATATCTGCATGTACCCCAAAACCTCATGTGCTCATAGGTGGGCTCTTGGGAAGTGATTGGATCATGGACGTGTGCTAGTCATCGTTGGATTAGTCCACTGATGAGTTTATGAGGAAATACAATGTCTGGAGGTGAGGCCTGGTTGGAGAAGGGGGTCACTGTGGGCGTGGCTTGAAAGGCTACATCTCCCTCTTTCCTGCATTGACCACTCTCTGCTTCCTGCAGCCATGGCATGAGCTGTTTCTTCTGTGCCAAGCTTCTCTGTCATGCTGCTCTGCCTTGGAAACCAACAACTATGGACTGAAACCTCTATAAACCATGAGTCCAAATAAACCACTCTATCCTTACATTGTGAGTATCATGTATTTTTTTCCCATCAACAAAGAAAATAACTGAGGCAGAGCCCAGTGAGCTGTTTAGGACTGACTAGTTTAAGTAATCTTGGTGGGCTGTGCACTGCACGGCTCTCAGCTACAGGGATGCTCCCTAGTTGCCTAATACCTGGACCTGGGTGAGTAAGAGAATAATGCCTCTTGGGGTATACCAGCCCGACAGAGTAGGTACGACTCTGGATTGGTGATCCTGCACCTCAGAGACCTGCTCTTGGCTGAGCCCTTTACTATCACTTAGAACTGGTCAGGAAGTTCTACATGCCAAGATTAACAAATGTAAACAGGGGTTGGAAGTGTAGAACACCTGCCTACCATATGTGAGGCCCTGAGTTCTACTCCCAGGACTGCAGAAGTAATTGTGTGTGTGTCTGTCTGTTGAGAGGAGAGAGGGAGAGAAAAAAAATTCATGAATTATTTATTTACCAGAGTAAGCCTGTCTTCACAGAAATAGGTTCTAAGAGGTTAGAAAATGCCACATTTTACAGATTATTCTTTCCCTTGCAATTGTGCAAATAAAAAGATATAATCATTTAATTACATGGCCAATTGGCAATTCATTAAGATATTTTAAAATAATTAGTTTTTTGGTACTGGGGATCAAACTCATGACCTTGTGCTTGCAAGGCAGGCACTGGAACCACTGAGCTAAATCCCTGGCTAAGGTAATTTTTAAAGAATTAAAAATATTAAAAACTAATGTAGAAAATAATTGCTACTGCCTGAAGCTGGGAGTGGGCCATGTCTGTTAACCCCATGAAATAAGGATAATGAAACTGTGGCTTATTCATATTTATGATCCTTCCTTCATTCTTTCAAGGACTGTTGCTGCTGGTGCACACCTGTAATCTTAGCACTCTACCATACTGAGGCAGGAGGATCACAAGGTCAAGCTTAAACTTCTCAACTTACCAAGACCTTGTTTCAAAATAAGACTGGGGATGTAGGTCAGCATGAAGGCCCTGGGTTCAATCCCCAGTACACATACACCCATACTCATGCACATGCACACGTGCACGCACGCACACACACACACACACACAAAACTCTGCACTCACCATGTGTTAGGTACTTCAAAGAGATTAGCGATATAGAGATGAATTCAGGATGTTCTTTGTCCAAAAATAACTCACAGTTTCACAATCAACAATGAGTCAACCACAAGGCCAAAGGCATACCAGAGGAGCCTAGTCAATGTCTGTGTGTTCTGCTTCACTCAGGATTTTTCTGATTTTTAACTTGTGGTATCATTTAAAATTTTTTTTTTTTTTGAGACAGGGTCTTACTTTGTAGTTCAGGCTGGCCCTGAGCTCACTATGTAGCCCACACAAGCCTAAAACTCAGCAATCCTCCTGAGTCTGCCGCCCAAGTGCTGGGGTTACAGGTATGGGCCACCATACCCGCCTAATTTGTTTTTCTATCTGCCTTTCCTACTTGCTTTTACTTGCTGCCAATTAGAAAGTTAGATCTCAAGGCTCACTAGATTCAAGATCAACTCTCTGCTGAAACATTATTATTTCTGCTGGGTTGTCGCTTATTTCTAGGTCTTTCAGAGAAAGAGTTAGGAACTTTCTGATACCCAAGAAAGAGTATACCCAATAAAAGGTATCAAAATCTCTGAAGAAGTTTTGCTTATTTTTTTAGAGAGTATCAAATTTTTACTTCTCAATTTTTAGGAGCTAACAATTAGTCCTCTTCCTGTATTTTAGATGTACATACATTTTTTCTCAGTTGTTTTTTATAACTTTGCTTGTGTTTAGTTTAAATCTTATAAAACATTTATCTCTTACAGAGATAGTTATTTCTTAAATTTCATACACAGCTGGGTCTAATTCTGTAATATCTCATTGATCCTATTGGTCTATCTGGTTATAGATATATCAATACCATCGATTGATACAATTTTAAATGTTTAAAATTCAATTTTTAATATCAGGTAGAGCCTGTTCCAACCTCCATCTTCTACCCCTCCATTCCTATTTGCCCTTTACCTTTCCACCCCAGCCTGTCAGGGATTTCTCAGCTATTCTTCCTTGTGTATTTCTCCACATTAACCTTTCAACCATCTACCTCCAGGAAAAGGACAGACAAGGAGAAGAAGCAAAGAAACCAGTGGTATCTGTTTAGCGATTGCCTCAAATTCAGAAATTAAAAAAGAACTGAGAGCTTTTTAGTGAATCTTCTTATCCAAGAACAAGACATATACTTCCATATGCGCAAGTCTATTTTTATGCATTTCAGGAGTTATTAAAATTTTCCTCCTACAGGCGTTGCCTACTTTTTTGTGAATTTTATTACAAAGGAATTTATGTAAATGGGATTTTCTAGTAAACTTAAGTGATACTGTTTGTTATATGAAGGACACTAATTTCTCAGGCCACCTTTTAATCCACTTAAAAGCAAACAGTCTTCTTTAGCCCAATAAAAGCAAAAGGAGATTTCATTTTTCAAACAGTTTTGACTGGAGTCTTTCTCAACAACAATCTCTCCATTGTGCAACTTACAACTTATGTCACAAGAAGGGTAAAAACTCACCTTTGTGTATTCATCTTTGGCCTTGGTAAGCATTCGTAAGATATCCACTTCTTTGCCCTCTCCTGAACTGAGGATCATTGGGGAGATTCCTGCCCCAGCACCCTGATGGGCTTTCAACTGTTCATACTGAGTTAGGCTAAAAAACAGAGGGGGAGACTCACACAGGAAAAGCCAATTCAACAAAATATGGCTTTTAAAATCATCTGAGTTCTTATCCAGCTGTTTTCATCCTGTTACAACTGTATTAAAAATGAAATCGCTCAGGAATTTATAAACAAAAAATGAGAGTTGAGGTCTTGAATTAACTGGCTGCCTATGAATCTAGAAGAGGTGTCAGAAAACTAATGTACAGGCCAAAAGCCAGCATGTATGGCCTATGACTGCTTTCACAGTACCATGGCAGAGCTGAGTAGCTGCAACAGAGATATGTAGCCTACAAGTTTAAAATATTCACTATCTGGTCCTTTTCAGAGGAAAGTTTGCTAACTCCTTGTGTAGAGCACTTGAAAGCACGCTGTCATTACCTGCTGGGGAAGCCTTTTTAGTTTTCTGGCACCAGGCAGATTGTGTAGCCAATAGAGATTTTTTTTTCCTTCTCATCTCAGAGTGCCTTGAAGTCAAAGGGAAATTGATGTAGTGACTTAAATCACCGTTTAGAAACACAGTGACAAATCTATCCTAATTCTGAGAAAAGGAGCATTTAAAACATCTACAATTAAAAAAAAAAAAGCTTTTAAAAGCAGGGAAATGAGTGTCTTTCCTTGCCCTGAAAATAATACAGGAGACCAGACTGCTTTCCACATTGCAAGAGAATGCTGAGAAAAATACCTTTTGTCCTTTATGTGCTTTGACTTTCAGCTCAAATTCTTTTTATTATGCAATGAAGTTTATGGTGAAAAAAATAAATCTGAGAATTTACTGAAAAATTTAATTCTTACTGGAGAAGGGGTTTGAATCCACATAGGTCAGCTGCTTATCGCTAGTAAATAATCAATTTCCTGCCAGAGCTGTTAAGCAATTACAGCAGAATGCTGACAGTTTTACCATGGCCTCTGGGCTGAGCTACAGGGTATTTTTTAATCTATATGAAATCCTGCTATTATTATCCACCACACACAATAATGTGAACGCTCTAGAAACTAGCTGTTATGGTGGTAAACACCAGTTTGAACACATTTAATCACCACTTGCAACTTGAGCTAGTTACCTAAAATTAGCACTTACAAGCAAGATTTTCAGGAATCAATTTTATTTATATAAAAATGTGCTCCCCATTTTTCATTTCTTTGGGGTCACTCTTTAGTCGTTTCACTGCCCTGGGGTGTAAAAATGGAAATCGGTTTTTCTGCAGACAGAGCTGGGCAACACATCCAGGGGGGAAACAGCCCTCCTATGCCTGGCTGAAATCGGGCCCAGGCTGAGATCCAGCACAGGTAGCTGAGGCCTTACCCATCCCCACATATAGCTGGGAACTAATTGCTTCACAGTGAGTGCTCCCAGCTTAAGAGCTGATTAGGGAGTCAACCAACCCCAGAGAAGAAAGCAAGCTCTCTGGGGGCCTTCCTTTCAGAGCAATCAGACTGCTAAAGCAGAGGGATGTAAAAGCTACCCAGAATGCAGAAGGGGACAAATCACAAGGTATCATGGGATTAAAAGAAAAAGATTAGTAAAGGGGTGTAATGGAGTGGGGAGGTAGACAGATAAGTTATTAAAGTGATATTAACTCAAATTTCCAGAGATGGAAAATAAGAGTGTCCCAGATATTGTGTTTGAGACATGGTATGAAATTCTGAGCTCCCACATAAAGGTACACAGTTAAAGGAAAGTGTTTAGGGGGAAAAGAAAATGACGTATCTTTAGGAAGTCTGAAGCAGCCTTTTAGGATGGCTCTGAGTGTTCTTTTCGCTAATAGACATACTGATAACTTTTCAAAACAAAAATTAATAATTCATAAGTGAGAAAAATATTAAGGAAAACTGCCATCTGGAAAAAAACCATATATATTTCATATAGACAGAACAGAATGTGCTGAGTCAGAGATGAAAAATCCAGAGAAAATGTAGCAAGTTGTTTTTGATGTTATTTTCCATCTATTAAGTAATATTAAATGTTTTCTTGACTGCTGTGAAAATAACTACTATAAAAGATGTATCCTATTATGATGATAGTGCCTTTGCCTACTCTTAGAAATACAAACAAAAGCACCAGGTCCTGAAAAATATTTAGCCTTTTGGCACTTACTTTTTCATAAGCTCTGCAATTCTCTGGCATTCTTCCTTATCATAAAACCAGATTCCATAAATGGACACTGCAAAAAAACACATTGAACAAAGTATGAGCAACCTCAAAAACACAAAACAGAAAAGATTCCCTTTTCACCTTAAAGGGAAATACAACATAATTTAGGTATTAAATCAATTTATTCAATAATTCTGAAATAAATTAAACAAGTCTTTGGAACTAAAGCTTAAAGATGTAGCAGTGGAATTCTTCAAGTCCACAGAGAAATTTGCAGTGATTTTATGCTCAAACACACACACACACACACATGCACACACTCATGCACACACAGAGCAATACAGTATGTTTTCTTTAATAACACACAGCACCTTAATACAACAGGCATTTGGTAAATTCTTCTTAAACAAAGGACTGAAAATGAACTCAGGATTTCTAAACTTCTGGCTTTAAGATATCGTTGTTTCTATACTCCATTTGCACATTTCATAAACATATTTCATCTTTATTTTTAAATATGCAGAAACCTGATGCTCAAATTATGCCTGGAAACTCCTTCCCTTCTTTTCTCAAGAATACATTAAATGAAGAATTAGTTTTGTGGCTGTAAGTTAGGATAGGATATTGGAAAAAATATATTTCAATAATAAATCTGACTTTAAAATGTCTGTACAGAAAATATAACTGTTGGGAGATTAAATATGACTATGATTTAGTCACTTACTAATGAAAGAAAATGTGGTACAATATAGCTGCTATTGATTCACTTAATAATTTTTCAAATAAATTGACTACTGAATTTAGTGTGTGCCTATCTCCTATCTCCACATCTTTGTAGCAGCTGGAACAGCTCCAAATGCATTTATTAGTATCTAGTTAAGGATCTGCTGTGGTTCATCATGTAAATGACACATTACCTAATGGATTAACTACACATGTATTTTAAAGGTCTTCACTGAAAACAGCAGCAATATTATGATAGAGCAATGAAAACCAATAAATTTTTAAAAAGGAAAAGATAAAATTTAAACTTTCAAACATGCAATTAATGTCATTTTTCATTAAAATAGCTGTAATATTGTAACTATGTACATTTTTCTTCCCTTACCTGGCCAATCACTAGGCACAAGAGTTCTGTTTTTCAACAAAGATCTGAATCTCAAAAGGTATGAGACATGTCTTTTTAGTGCTATTTTAAGGAGGTATTTTAAAGAGGAACCTTATGAATCTTAATTAATAACTTGCCAAAAGTTGGCAGTGAGTTTTAAATTGCTCTTGTAATTATAAGTGTATAAAGAATCTTTATTTTATCCCCTTCCATGTAAAAGGGGAAAGAGGAGAAAAGAGAAATACATATACGTCCCTCCTTAGTACACTGACAATCTTTTAAGAAAAATAAGACCATCTGAGTTCTGAAGTCTCTGTGCTCCATGAGAGGTTCTACATCAGAACTGTATTTCTTTGTCTCAGGGCCATTAAATGTGTATTGTGAAACTTCAACTCCGGGCTACTTCCAGCGCCTCAGCACTCATCCCACCCGGATTCCCTTCTCAGAGTCCTGTGCGTCAACCCTCCCGCCCTAAGAAAAAGCAGATCGAATCGCAGGCATCCAACCACTTAATAAATCTGAATACATCTCTGTGTTTTGGTGGTTTTAATTTAGTCTCAAACTAGAAGCCCGCTCTGTTTTTCTGGCTAGAGTGAAAACTTTCTTTCCCTGGAGACAGAGTTTTCCGAAACTGTCAAAGGAGAAAGATGGTAGTAAGGGAGCAAAACACAGCACAGCTAAGAAACCTGAGGCTCAGTGCAGTGGAAAATGCAGCACTGGTGTCTCTCATCAGTAGACTACAGTCACAGAAACATTTGGGTGCCATGTTTCTTGATGTTAGACATTTGTGGCATCTGACATAAGGAACTAGATTTTCATAAGGGCAGGATGCCAAGGAAACTGTTGCTACAAACAGACTAGCAGTTTGACATTGTCATTACTGGGAGACAACTGAAATGCAGACTGAAGGAGAAAAAAAATGCTAGAAAAACATCTCTCAAATGTCAAAGCCGATTGAAGGAAAGACTGGCTTGGTAGTAATTATTTAAAATATCATAGAGCCTTCCTTAAGACTCAACCATTTATCTCTAAAGGAACACATTTTAAAATTAAAATAGGATCATTTGAAATAACTCCTTTTTGGTTAAGATTTAAATTGAACATAAAGCTTAAATAATGAGGGATTAAAAAAACAGGCTTACCAACAGTGTTGGCTACTAAAAAAGGGACCAAGATAAAAAGTGACCTGAGTCTAAATTTTTTCCTCCCTAAAATAGTTTTGCAGCTTGAGCTGCATCCCAGTGGGAAAGGGGCTGTGAGTTCCATTAAAGCATGCATTCTCAGCGGAAGTTTTCAGCCTCTTAGGCTCAAGGTCCACCAGCTCCTGGAGAAACCAATCGCTCTCCCACCCAAGAGGGTATATCTGAGCAACTCGTGGTGATATAAAAAGACCAGAGCTCACCATGCCTTTGTGAGGTGATGAGCTGACAGGCTGACAGAAACCATTAGCTTCACATTTCAATCCAAGGTTTCCTGTAAAGCCACTGGGTGAGAGGCCTTCCCTCCGTGGGCAGTAAGCACAGCAGGGACAAGGCTAAAAAGAGTTTTAGAATTCTAAAACTTAAAGTAATTAATTAGCGCAGGCTAAGTTTGTAGCCAAGTGATAGGGTTGCATGAACTTCTGTGCTCTAAATTGTTACTACAGGCATGGTTCTGAGTTTTTAAAAGTACAAGAAGAAAAGATTCCAGGAAATCTGTTTAGTTTTAAAATCAGTTTATTAGTACAGATCTGGAAATCCACCATGCTTCGAGCCTTTGTGCAGCCCACCACGCCTGCGTACCGGCCGCTGTCCAGTCACCTGTCTGCCGACACAGAGGTAAAGTGCAAGGGCACCTTGGTGCATGAAGCTCAGCTCAACTGTTTCTACATCTCTCCTGGAGGTAAGGAACCCAAAAGAGGGCAAAGAATTGGAAGAACATGTGGAGATTTTCTTTGCATAGTCTAATGGTACCTAGATGGTGACTCCTCACTCTAAGGACCTGTCTCTGACATTCCTCTTTGTATTTGATCAGGACATTGAATGGTACACTTGCAAAATTTTGCCTAAGGTTTTGTCATTCTTTGAAAATCCTCAGTTGAGGAAAAGTGACGTTTGAGGCAACAGGCAATGCAATATTGCTGTCACATGGTAAAACACCAGTCCTTGACTTTCCTTTAAATTCAGTGAGGAAAATCAAGGAGATCATAATTTCCATGTTAGATCTCATGTCGGAATTTTATGGGTATACGTAGGTAAGTAGAAAGCTGATTATATTCAATAATGGTGTCTTAATTTCTTCCATGGAAAGATAATCACAGAGGCAAGTTAAGGAGTCATTAGAGCCAAAAGCATATGTAACTTTCTCAACTGGGATCCTGGATTCCATTTAATTCTTTGGAGATCACTTCATCTTGTTTAAGACCCTAATAAATACTGCTATTCAGTCTGTTCTCTTAATACATTTGTCATTTCTTCAGTAACAGTATTTTAACCAAAATCTTTCAGCTTCAAATCATGAATGGTGACTTGTAATCATTTTAAAAAAGATTCAGGCCAAGGCAGAGACAGGAGGATTGCTGAGTTCGTGGCGGCTTGCCTGGGCACCATAGTGAGCTCAGGGCCAGCCTGAACTAAAACGTGAGACCCTGTCTCAAAAAGCAAAAAAAAGATTCAGGCCAATATTTATCGAAATTTTAAAATAGAAGGCCTGGGGTCTTGGGGCTGGGGATATAGCTCAGTGGTTCTGCGTCTGCCTGGCAAGTGCAAAATCCTGAGTTTGATCCCTGGTGCAGAAAAAAAAAGGCTACATGCCTATGGTTTGTAAGTGGAATATAAATATATAAATGGCAAATGATGCATAGGTAAAAAATATTCAGGATATCTGATCTGGTAATGCTTGTGGTTGTCCTTCCTCCTTCCTTCCTTTTCTTCCTCCCCCCTCCTGCTTTTCACTTATTTCTATCAAAAGGATAGGAACAAGTGTTTTTCTTGGAAAACTGTCAGGCTCTTTCTACTAGGGAAGCTATAGAAACACAGTCATGATAACTTACACAAATCTCCTCTGAGAATTTCAAGATAAACCAAAATGTTAAAAAGGAAGAAGGGAAGATAGAAAAGAGAGAAACAGGGAGGAAGAGAAGAGGAAGGGAAGGAAGATCTGAAGCAGTGGTAGTATTTTTGCTAGAGCAGTACTTTTCATTGCCTATGCTCTGGCATCCATAGATGGGAAACAAAGCTATGCTTAGCTGGCCGGGTGCTGATTCCGCGCTTCTACCCTGTTAGGAATGTGTGCACTGAAAATGCTTTCCTTTGGCATGTTCTTTAGTGCCTTTAAAGTAATGTTCTTTCATTCACCTTCTGGGTTGGTTTTACTGACCAAACACGGACACATCTTGTAAAACAAAATCTTCACTGGCCACAGAGAGACTACATAGCACTGTTATCTTTGGGCCCTGGTCTGGTTCTTTTCATATGACATAGGTTTTTTTAACTGCGTCTCACAAATCAGGGATCTCATGATCTTGGGATATTGAAAGGCTCACAGCAGATAAGTAGTAGTTCCTATTTTATCAGTGAATAATGCTCTTGAGTGTTGGGGGGAAATATTGGGAAATCTGAACAGTAAAGACAACCCACCCCTTTCTAAATAAATTAATTTCATTAGAAAGTTAATGCCACTAAAAACAAACAGATAAGCAAAAACTCTACAACTAAAGCATTATACTAAATTGGATTAAGTTAATTATATACTCTACACCTATATGTGAGAATCTATAAAGTTCAAAATAAAAAAATCTATCTTTTATAAAGTTTTCTTTTATAACAAATGCAGGTCATGGATGAGACCTTCCTAATGTCTACTAAGGTCATTAACCTCTTCAACTGGGAATTTTGACATACTCTCTTCCCCTCAAGGGTCACAAAAAGTCAAATGGGATCTTCATACACTAACTTCCAAATTTTGTTTCCAGAGAAGTTTCTTTACTTTGGGAGATTTAACAGAGTAAAAAAACTTCAAAAAAAATGTAAGAAGTAGGAAAATCCATAGTTAATAAGAGAAATAGGAACAATTTCTTAAGTTTATATTTGTACTTTGTTCATTATCTTGCTGATTAATTCAAAATTTCATAGGCCACAAAAAACAAGCAAAGATTTCCTAAGATCTCTCCCTTCCTTCCTACTCACCCTTGAGGACCCATACTTTCTCACTCTTTTAGGAATAAACTCTCAACTTTTCTTTGCTACCACAGCTTTGTTTCTGTATATCCTTGGACTAAAGAAGTAGTAATCAAGTATTTATAAATGTGTCCCCTCATTGAGGGTAGAACTTTGTTAGTATGTCCATGATACAATTAGCATGTGGTAGATAGTTAGCAAATATTTTCTGTATTAAACTAGAATCTAAGACTTTCTGTATTAAATTGGAATCTAAAGACTAAATTTGAGTAGAATTCTCCTCACGACATCCCTTTTATTCTCCTAACTTCACTGAGTTTAATTTTTATTTTCTTTTATTTTTAAAATTTTTATTTTGCTTTAGATACTTTATATTCTTAGGCATGTGTTGTTGACGGGATTTTGTTATTAGGATCCGAGTTCCCAGAGATTATATATTTCTCCTGATCTAGCACCACATAGGCACTAATGTACTCACTGTATGTGTATTTATTACTACAACAACTCTGTAACATATGCCATTCTTCCTGACTACTTGTCAAGTACTGACAACTGAGAGCTCAAAGAATGCAATAAATCTGCAAAATCATGTTCATTTCTCTTCATTATTGAAGAACACAGGAAACAGTACAACCATTAGGATCTTGGTCTAACAGAAAACTATGATATTTATCATCCAGTCATGTCAAACTCACATGTACAAGTACCTAAATTATCTTAAAAATTTAAAACTAACACACAATGTCAATTCCAGCAACACACCAAAAATCTATTATCTTAAGAAAGTCTCAGGGCAGGGAAATAAATCTAGTCTCACCTAACTGTGGCTTATGAGAAAGGTATGTTTAAGCTAAATATAAAGCAGGGAATTTAAAAAAATCCTGTTCCAATGAAGAACAGACTTCCTTAAATTTGAATCAGATGATTAAATCAAGTGTTAAACAGTGGTGGGAATGGCTTTGTTGGAAATAGCCTAACTGCAAAACACATGATCACTTAGACATTTTTAAGGTTTTGTAGAGCAGTCTCTGGCCAGAGACTATTGCTATTTCCTGATGGAAGAAAAATAAATCAGAGTTTCTGTGTTTTTAATTTTTACTTTAAACTATGTATACAGGTACAGGAGATACCACTTACCCAAACAGCTATGATGCAATAGTTAAGTCATGGTTTGGTTTAACTCTGAAATAAGAACTCTTAAGCTGTATATGGAATAATTCTAATGCTAGCTCTTGATCAAACTTGCTCTTCTTTCTACAAACTATTTTTGTAGAGTATGAGCTGCTAAAGTGAGCACTCTCCAAACTCCTAAGGACACAGACAAATAAAATTTTCCTTCTGTTGGGTTAAGAAGTAAATTAATTTTGATTCCAGAACTTGATAATTTGAAACTCTTTTCTAAGTCGTTTTTGGGCAAAAATCAGTAATGTAAAACACAGAAAGTAGAAAAATACACATGAACACTCAATGTGACCATCAATGACCACTGTCTACTATGCAAAGTACTATGTTAGGAAAAGGAGACCAAAAGGTGGTACACATATTAAGCATTTTAAAAATGTCTAAGAATCCAGTTTTTCTTTGCCAAAATTTAGACTTTTAGCATGCCAAATTGGGTTTTCTCAAAAAAAGTATACAATTCCAAGAAGTGGAATGATCAAATTCCAAATTCACCAAAGCAGTGGATGAATCAAAATAGTACAGACGTTTCCTTGGTAAAGCAGAGTCTTAAGTCTTTATGGTCCAGGATAAAGTAGAAGTAACTTCACTTTGACTTCACTATCACCTTGTAGCCATATGTCACCATGAATGACTTTGCCATGTGGGTTCTTCTCCATCTAAGCACACTAGCTTGTTAGAGTAAGTGTAAATATGTGTATGTATTTTCCTAGTAAGTTCATGTAGCGATCCTACATGTGAGTCCTGTGATCATTTATACTGGGCATGTAGAAGCTGTGGAAGCTGGGCAGTCGGGGTGGAGAGAGGTATGGAGTATGCATACCATGTGCATGCTTCTTTGTGTGCGCACTGCGTTTTAAGGATCTATCTGGTATCACTACTCAACACATGGAAAAACAAAATGTGAAATCCAGAGATCCCACAGGCTCCAAGTGAAATTTTGCTTTACTTAAAGGTTTTTATAGCCTTATGCAATACACAGAAGGCCTGTTCTTTAGATAAATTATCTCCTTTGGAGTTTAGATCCCTTCTTTTCAGCATGATTGGAGGACTGACAAAGAGAGAACAAAAAAGTAATTCTAAACTTAAGGTCAGAGTGACAAGTTCCACCACTCATGTCACAGCAGATGTGTAAACCTTAATCATATATTAAACACATTAGCTACCTACATAATGAGGCATAATAAATGGGTCATTTCTTTTGTTAGAATGGCAAAGAAGGCTTAAAAATACAGGCTGAGATTCAGTGACATTATAATTTTTAAATTTCTGTGGACTTCTTTCTTTCTCATTAAGAAGCAGATTTTAAAAATCCTTCAAGATTACTAGGACAATGAAGCAGTCTTTCCATATATAGTCAAAGAGAGATTGCTTGGATAACATATTCTGATTGGATATGAAATATCAAATTTCTTTTCTCTCACTCCAAACCATTTGTGATTTGAATGAGTTTCCTGTGAGTATTTTATACTGCTGGGCAGATCCTGATGAGAAAGGTATTCTGCTGTTATACCTGCAAATACCAAGCTTCTGGCTGGGAAGAATGCCAAATATTTTTAGCTGTATAATTACAATAAGATGTTTCTTGATTTTAGATGGGTTTGAAGACTTCAGTAAAATCCCTAAAACTATAAAACAGTATGTATTATGCAAACAGACATTTGAGAGGGTGAAGAAACACAAAACATACAGACCTCCATTAGAACAAACCCCAAAGCATAGTAGGCAATAAGAATTTTTTGTGGAAAAAAAAAGGAGAAGGGGGTAGAAATTTATCAGATTTTCAAAGGTGTTTATAAGCCAACAATTAAGAATTACTATTCGAATGCTTTTTTCAGCATCACATATACTAATACTAGAACAATACAAAGAAAATTAGCTTGACCAGTGCCATAGCTAGAATTCATGCTGCTTGGACAGTCCTTCAAATTGCAGCCCTCCAACATACCAAATATGTTAACTTTTTAAAATAGAAAATTAAAATGATGTATATAGAAAAACATTCATATTTTGATGTACTTGAATTTTTGCCATGTTAAAATGGAGAAAATTCTTACAGTATAATTTTCCTTTTGGCATTAATGCTTCCCCTAAAATGTGCTCCCTGGGCTGACACCACACACCACTGCCACCATCAGTTATACCACTGAAGATAACATGCAAAAAGGCATGTCATAATAGCAATATGTATGATGTATTCTCTCTCTCTCTCTCTCTCTCTCTGTATATATATATATATTTTTTTTTTTTTGAGACAGGGTCTCACTTTTTAATTCAGGCTGGCCCTGCACTCACTATGTAGCCCAGGTAAGCCTCAAACTCACAGCAATCCTCTTGCTTCTGCCTCTTGAGTGCTGGGATTATAGGCGTGAGTCACCATGCCCAATATTGTTGTATGTGGCTATTGGGGATCGAATAATCAGGGACCTTGCATTTTCTAGGCAGGCGTCAGAACCACTGAGCCAAATCTCTGGCCGTGTATTTTTTTTTTTTTTTTGAGACAGGGTCTCGCTTTATAGTTCAGGCTGGCCCTGAGCTCACTATGTAGCCCAGACAAGCCTCGAACTCAGCTATCCTCCTGTCTCTGCCTCCCGAGTGCTGGGATTACAGGCGTGAGCCACCGCGCCTGGCATATTTTATATTTTTGAAGAAAGAAATCATATCATTTACTGGAAAATAGATAGGTCTTAAGAACATAAAGTGAAACAAATCAGACTTAAAAAGCTAAGTATGGGCCAGGGATTTAGCTCAGTGGTTCCAGTATCTGCCTCACAAGTGCATGGTCCCAAGTTAAGTACTGCATGGTTAAGAAACTCAAAATATAAGTTAATGAGGTATTAATTAAAATAATATAAATTCCTCCCAAATAAATGTACTATTATATATCACGAACATATACCAGTAAAAAAATCTGAAAAATAATTACTATTTAAGGCTATAAATAGCAAATATCTTAAGATGGAAAAATAAACTCTCAGTTATCTACAGGCACATATAATTTTCATTTATTCTTAGTAATAAATTTACAAAAGTTTCACTTTTAATCATTTAAATTATTTCTGAAGTAAGAGTATTTGACTTGATTCCAAAACTAAGAAAAGAGGTGAAAAAGTCTTAAGAGACTTAAAATTGCATAGGGTCTCAAGAGTTGGGAGTAGGTATTCCTGTGTGCAGCCTGAAATCTGGAAGGTTTAAAAGGCAGAAGTTTACCAGCATTCTCAGTCAGAAAGGGTGAAGTGCACGGTCCGCTTTGGTTACTTCTCTGCACTCATCTGAGAGGAGCCACCTGCAGTCTCTACCACGCAGTGGGGCATGCGGAGCAATTCTGGAAAGCTGGGCGAACTGACGACTCCTGAATTCATCACGCTAAGTAGAGTATCTTCGAAGCTTTGTCTTAAGCATGTTTTTCTCAGACAACGCTTACTAGAAACAGATTTAATGCAAGGTATTAAGAGAAGTAAGAATTTACAAGACTGGTTTACAATGGCCACCGACGGAGTCAGGGGTGGACAATGTGAAGGGCTGTCACTGGAGATTCGGAGGATCCAGTGAAAGGTCTGAGCTCAGTGTAGTGTCCTGTGCAAGTCGGTGCCGGCAGCCCAAAGGGTCTGCATGGAAGGTCTCGAGGTTCTCCGCTGGAGGCTGAGGTGTCCACTGGAAAGTTTCAGAGTTTCCGCCAGGAGGCAACATTCAGGGTGAAAGTGAAGACAAGCGCCTCTGAAGAAAGAGAAGCAGCCTTCTGTCCTCTGTTTCACACCAGGCAGGCCACGTGCCTATTGCTTGGGCCCCCCAGATCCACGGTGGGTCTTCTGTCGTCAGAAATCCCTTCAGCCACACCCTGAATTGTGCTGATCCAATTTATTGTTTCAAATCTTTTAAAAAATAGATGTTATCCCATTCCCCCTCGAGCCCCTCCTCTCCCTATGTACAAAAGCTGTTTCATTTTTACTTCTATTTTCACATCTCTTCCTTTCTCCCTCCCTCCTTCCTTGTTCCTTTCCCATTTGAAGACTTTTTCCCCATTTCCCAACATTCATTATATATCTCTGTCCTTATTTCCACTTTCAGTTTCTCACACCAGCAGAACAATGCGATGTTTAAACATGTGTGTCCGATTTATTTCACTTAAGAGTATGGTCTCAAGGTCCATCCATTTAGCTATAAATGTCTGAAGCTCATTCAATTTTTGGCCTTTTCTTATTCAAGTTGACACAATCAGTTAACTATAACAATACTGACATTCCAGAATGCTAGACAAAATCATCACATAAATCACATTTACTGTATACAATTCTAGAATTCATACAAATGACTTGAGAAGTACTTTAAGTCTATTGCATAGTTCTATTTTTATCTAGTTCTATTATTTTGTTTATTTGGTACAAAAAATAGGATATGTCCTCTGGCTATAAGTGGCCTATAATTTATTGCTTATAACTGCATAATCAATAACTTATAACAGTACAATGGCAAAGATTTCACAAAATGCTTCCTAACTGTAATGAACAATGTTGCTTGCAGATTGTGAGGCATTATTGTTTGCAAATTTGACTTTCTATTATTACTTATTATAGGTATATACAGGTACATTTTAGCTGGAACTTTGGAAGAAACTGAAGTTCAAACTGTACAATATATTCTATAATAGCCATCAAGTAAATACCTACATTTAAAAATTTTTCTAATACATTCTGTTTTAGGGAAGGGACTGCAGGATAGATGCTAGAAAATTGAATCTGTCCTCTAGGAAATTGAATTTAAAAAAACTTACTAGTGAGAGGAAAATAGAAGGTTAATTGGATCTATTCAGGAAAAAGATTAAGTTGTACAGCTTTTCATAATTTCTGAGAAAGGAAGCTTTTCTCTGACCATGGAGCAAACTGATGTCTCAAGCCAGGGTAAGGGGAATATCTTGTCTGAAAACTAGAAATGCAAACTAAACTATGTCTTTCAGTGAACATCATTTAAAAATTTTCAGTTGAGATTAAGCTACATAAAGATTTTTGGTATCATGTTGGCTCAAAGTACTATGGACCTATTTTTTTTTTTTTTTTGAGACAGGGTCTCGCTTTGTAGTTCAGGCTGGCTCTGAGCTCAGTATGGAGCCCAGGCAAGCCTTGAACTCAGCAATCCTCCTGTCTCTGCCTCCGGAGTGCTGGGAATACAGCGGTGAGCCACCACGCCCGGCACTGTGGTATGTGGTATTGATCGCTGGTGGGCGTGAGTCTTCATGCCCAGCATTGTATGTGGTTACCGGGGATCGAACTCAGGACCTTGCGCTTGCGAGGCAGGTGCTGGAACCACTGAGCCAAACCTCTGGCCCTGGACCTATTTTTTTAAAACAAGGATTGTAGTATTTTCAATCTAAGAACTAAGATACAAAGTGAGAGAGCTGATATAATATTCTAATCAACCTAGAATGGGAAATTAAGTATTAAATGTGATTAACAAATGTCAATATAAAGAAAGGCTAAAGTTGTAGCTCAGTGGTACAATACCTCTCTAGCATGTTCATACATGGCTTCATGTCCCTGGGTTCCATCCCAGTAAAACACACACACACACACACACACACACACAATTATACTTAAGTATTCTTTTTTTTTCCTTCTTCCCCTAATACTGGGAACAAAACTCAGGACCTTGTGCTGGACACCCAGTCACAGTGCCACTGAGCAATATTCCTGGCTCAAGTATTTGTTTCTTTAAAATCTTCTATAAGGTTCAATGTCTACCTTTTAAAACTGAGGACTAATTTATGTACAGTGATATACACAGATCTTAAGTTTTGTGAGTTTTGACAGTAGCACATACACACTTTCATTTAACTACCACCCAAAATGAGATGTAACATTTTTATCACTTTTTTCGATCAGTATCCACAACCTCTACTTCCACCATCGTCCTTAGCAGAAATGGCAGTTTTCTATTTACCACAGGTTAGTTCTGCCAGTTCTTAAGATTTCATATAAACGATATCAAGTGGTATAAACTCCTAGGGATGGCTTCTTCGGTTCAGTGTGTTTTTGAGTTTGATCTGTTTTGAGTTTGATCAGTGTGTTTTTGAGTTTGATATATTTGCTGAATATATCAACACTTCTCTTTATTGCCAAATAGCATTTCACTATATAGAAATAGCAAAATTTGTTTATCCACTTACTTATTCTACAAAAATCCACTTACTTATTCTGGCCATCTGGGCTATTCCCAAGATGTTTTTGCTATTATGAATAAGTTGCTATGAACATTTATATAAAAGTCTTTGTGTGGTGTTAGTTTTCATTTCCCTTATATAAACACCTGTGAGTGGAATTTGCTGGGTGACATAGTAATTACATGTTTAAATATATAAATTTCCAAACAGTTCTCCATTGTGGTTGTACTATGTTGCCCTCTTGCGTGAGTGTCAGTTAACACTTAGTAATGTCACTCTCTTTAATTTTAGACATCCTAGAGAGTATATTCTCATTTTGACTTTAATTTACATTTTGAACAGTAAACATATAAAAGATGCTAAGTTATGGCAAGATGTGCACTTAAAGCTACATGAGCTATCATTTCAGAACTCCCAGAATAGCTAAAGGACCAATAATATCAAATGTTGATAAGGGTGTGGAGCAAGTGGAATTCTTGCACATGGCTGGAGAGAATATAAGTAGGCACAAAACTTTAGAAAACCTTTCCATACTCCCTGCTAAACTAAACAAATACTTACACTATGCCTCTATCAATGCCTCTCCTAGGTCTCAAGACAAATAAGCACCTAAAAACATGACACACAAAGTTCAAGGCAACATTGAGTTGGAACTACAAAACAAGATACTGTCTCAAAAACCAAAAGCAAACAGAAGTAGTTCCTGTGTAAGCCACTGAAGTATTCAGTACTTTGAGTCTTTACACCAAAACCAAGGTTTGCGTAATGCCTCAAAAGAAAAAGACTAAAGAAATAGCTCCAAAATTTTGGCTAAGTTGTATAGTTGCCTTGAGCAAAAAAAAAAAAAAAAAAAAAAAAATCTAATAAAAGTAACCAAGTACTTAATATAAATATTTAATTATGCACTTACTTCAAGAAATTAAGTGCTAGAGGAGAGTAAAAGATACCCTGTCTGAAGGTGTTGCACTCTACATAAAGTAGGACAAATATTATATACAAGGCAAAATATAACTATATTTACCTTTGGTTTATTTCTAGTTCAGCATTTATCATATTATTTTGAGCATATGTTTATATGTCTGCCTTTTATGCTGGAATGATAAACCCTAGGAAAGAAGTGTTGTGTCTTATATATTTTTGGGGTGTGTGTGTGTGTGTGTGTGTCTTACATGTTCTTGAACTTCTTAACTCCATCACAGGATCAATGCAATAGACAAATGTTCAATAAACACCTGGAAACATTAAAGAAGAGATGTACAACACAGGACTAGAGGAATAGCTCAGTGGTAAACAGTCTTTCTAACATATGCAAGACCTTGGATTTGAACTTAGACACAAGAATGGTGGGAGGACAGAAAAAAGGCAAGGGAAAGATGGGGAGGAGGGATACACAATGGAGGAGGGGGAGACGGAAAGGGAGGGGACAGGGAGAGGGAGAGAGCATAAATATTGCAGAGTGATACTCCAGCTACATGAACTCAGAAACACTCCAAAGAAGGAAAGTTTCAGTTAGGTTTTGAAACATGAATAGAACAAGTGGAATTTATCTGGTAGAGATTGGTCAGGAGGATGAATAGAATTCGGGGAGCTAAAAGAGGCATGCGAATGCATGGATGTAAGAGGATTCCAGAGACATGTACAGATGTGTTAAATTAGTGCATCAGTCAAGTGTCTGAGTATGGTATTAGACCTGGTCAGAAACTGTGATCTGAGTATAACAAGCTTTAAATGTCAGCTGAAAAAAATTCACGTGGTAGACACTGAAGAGTATAAGAAGGAAAATGACTTGTGCTTTAGGAAGATAAAATTAAGTGATTTTGTAGGGATGGGGAGATGAAAAGTACAAGGCTAATGATATATGCTTTTTATGAACTACTGCATTTAATTTGCTAATACAGGCTGGAGTATATCTTACCTGAAATATTTGGGATAGGAAATATTCCAACTTTCAGAGTCTTCTGGGGGATTTTGGAATATTTGTGTAAACTTCACTAGTTGATCATCTGTAATCTGAAAACCCTAAATCTTAAGTGCTCTAAAACCTAAACATTTTTGAGTGTCACACTGGTACTTCAAAAGCTTTTTGAAAAACTTTATTAAGAATGATTGATTTTTATTTTTTTGCTTTTTTGTGGTAAATAAAAAAACCAAAAATTTAAAGTACAGTTTGATAGCACTAAGTACAATTGTGCAACTATCACCACTATCACTCCAAAACTTTTCTTCATAAGCTAATTCTACATCATTAAATGATGACTTCCAATTCTCCCCTCCTTGTATCCCTGATAACTACTCATCTACATTCTGTCTCTATGAATACTCTAGGCACTCACATATATGGAGTCATATCATACTTACCCTTATGTGTCTGGCTTAACTTAGTATAGTATCTTTAAGGCTAATCTATGTCATAGAAGGTAGCATAATTTCATTCATTTTTAAGGTTAAATACTATTGTAGTCCATGTATATATCACTCTTTGTTTATCCATCAATAGACCCTGGATGTTTTCCATCACTTGGCTATGTAAATGATGCTGCTGTGAATCTTATTTTGCTATCATGTTGAGAATATTTGTATTTTTATTCACAAAGTATACTGCTTTATAATTCTTCCCCTGTAATGTCTTTGTCTTATTTTGATATTGAAATAATGTCATCCCATAAGATAAACAGAATTTTCCCACCTCTTTTACTTTCTGGATGAGATTCTGTAGAATTGTTATCATTCCTTCCTTGAATGACTGGGAAATTCACCAATGAAATGATCTCAGGCTGGTATTATTTTGTTATGGTTTTTACTAAAAATGCAATTTTCTTAATAGATATGAAGACTATTCCAGGTAGTTTTCTCTTTCTCTCTTTCTTTTCTTTTTAGTAGACAGGCTCTTGGTTGTAGTCCAGGCTGGCCCTGAGCTCACTACGTAGCCCAGGCAAGCCTCGAACTCACAGCAATCCTCCTGCCTCTGCCTCCTGAGTGCTGAGATTACAGGCGTGAGCCACCATGCCCGGCATTGCAGTATGTGGTACCAGGGATCAAACTCTTGTGCTTGCCAGGCTGATGCCAGAATCACTGAGCTAAATCCCTGGCCTGGTTATTTTCTTCTATGGGGTGAATCTTTATAATTTCCACTTTTTGCAAACACAGTTTAGTTCATTTCATCTAAGTTATCAAATCTATGGCCATAGAGTAACTTCCTTTATTCCAGACATTGCTGGTTTGCATCCTTGTTTCCCCCTTAGTCTGGCCAGGGCCTTATTAATTTCACTGACTGTTTTCAGAGAATCAGCCTTTGATTTCAGATTTTCTAGTTCTGTTTTCTATTTTGTTGCCTCCTGTTCTTCATTTCTTCTGCTTGATTTGGGTTTAATTTCTTCTTTTATTTGCATAAGGAGAAGGCTTGAATTAGTGGTTTGAGACCTTCTTTTCTAATTACAATTTGGTGCTATATATATAGTTGTCCCTATACGGACAACTATAGTTGCATTTTACATGTTGTTTCCTCATTTTATATAGTTGAAATACCTTCTAATTCCTTTTGTGACTTGGTCTAAACTCCAGGCTTGTCTGTGAAGAAATCAAGCATCTAAAAATAATTTCATTCCAATCCTGTTATCACAGACAGTAATACAGTCAGTATGTTGTCCTGGCCCTAAAATCTGTCACTGTTATCCACAACTTAAGTATGGTAATATTTACCGAAAAATATATGTCTATAGTATGTTTCCACATAATAAAATTATATGTAGTTGTGAAAAGGAAAATATAGTAAATGACTACTACCTATGAACAACACAAAAGTGGTCAAATTCAGCTTTTTAAAAGTTTTTATTTGAATAATTTCTCTAATAACTGATAGGATAAATTCTCACATTAAAAAAAAAATTGCTCTGGGCTGGAGATTTAGCTCAGCGGTTCTGGCATCTGCCTGGCAAGCACAGGGCCCTGGTTGGATCCCCAGTAACCACATATAATAAAGGGCATGGTGACTCATACCCACCAGCAATTAGTACCACATACCACAATGCTAGGCAAGGTGGCTCTTGCCTATAATCCCAGCACTCAGGAGGCAGAGGCAGGAGGATTACTGAGTTTGAGGTTTGCCTGGGCTACATAGTGAGCTCAGGGCCAGCCTGAACTACAAAGCAAGATCCTGTCTTAAAAAAAAAAAAGAACAGTGCTCTGTAAAAAACTTTGGAGTACATTAAAAATATTAAGTATTTCTTACAGATAAACTTTGTTCTAATGCATTGTTCATTCCAGCTCTTTCACTGCTTGGGCCTGGGTCCTGAAGTTGGTCTTTCTTCATTCAAATGATGCTTCCACTTCAAAATGGTCATGGACCATGGGGTATTATTTAATCTCTTTAAGTCTCAGTAATGAAACAGAAATGACAGCATTTCCAAGAAAAAGTTATGAGAATTAAATGAGACAACCCATATAAAAACGCTTATTAAATGAAAGAAATTTTGCCCTAATTTTAATAGCTGTCTTACTTTTAAAGCCTATTTAGGTCAAATCTCATTACATAAAGTTCAAATGTTATATATCACTTCTATAATAAATAATCTATTTTATATTTGATCCAAATTCAAAGTAACTTGTCAAAGATCTTTTCTTCTTTTGGCCAATCAAATGAAAAGTCTGGGAGTTTCATGTCTTTATTTTGCTCTTTTAAACTTAAACAGTTCAAGAGAAGAATAGTTATGGATCTAGAACACTGATTTTTTTTAACCTAATAAATCTCAAAAACTCTGAGAAAATTCACATGAACCATGTAACTATACTCCTGTCCACCTGAAATGCTCAAATATAGTCTAGAATATACATAGCCTGAAATGAAATGCCAACATCCTACAGAGATATTCTTGACTACACAGATCTGGATGGGACAAACTCCTTAAAAAAATCAACCATGAGTGGGGCTGGATGATGAACTAATAATCTATATATCTTCAGAGAGTATGAAAGCCAAATGCAGTTACTATGAAAACCAAATAAAAAATATATGAACTACGAAAAACATTTAAGAGGAATCTGAGACCCTAACAAGTACAGACTTTACAAGTAAATCTTTACATCTTTACAAGTACATAATCTGTACATCTTTACAAGTAAATAAAACTAAAACAAATAGCTATGACTAAAAGAATAATCAGCATCTGATATGGGAGAAAAATGAAATATGAACCTAGAAAAAAAATAGATCCATTCCCTTCCATTCTCTCCTGTTTAGCTGATTTTATTTCTTTTAAATGGAAATTATTAGGAACAAATAAATACACATTTCACAGTCTGCTTTCAATTTGCATTCGTGTTTAATAGTTGTGGAGTCTAGGGAGTGTGGCAAAAGCAACACAAGGGAATCAGAATTTGTGCATTTGTATATAGGTCTGTCACCTCGTAGAGACTCAGTTTTCTCATTTGCAGAAAGGCAGAGAAAATGTCTATCCTACAAAGTTGTAACTTAAATTGGAAAAGAAATGAAAATATGGGAAAATGGATAAGTGAAAATAAAAGTTGCTTGACAAAATATTAGATAAAGCACAAAAGTGAGCCATGTATGCAATTTCAAATTAAAAAATACAAAGAAGCAGATGAAAGTTAAGTTTAATATATTTTATTTAACCCAGTATATCCAAAATATTATTATTTCAACATGTCAATCAATATAAAATTAGTGAGCTGTTTTTACATTCTTTTTCTTTTTGTGTTAAGTCTGGAAAAAGGTATGTCTTTTACATGCACAGCACAGAGCAATTCAGATTAACCACATTTCAGAAGCTCTACAGCCACACATAGCCACTGACTATGGCACAGGACAGCACATGTTCGGATCAAGGTGAGGCGTAATATATGTTTATTAGATCCAAATAGCACTTCCTATCAGGTAATTTCTGTGCGACTTAGGAGAGTTGTTTTTAAAATCATCCATATGTTTCTATTTCTGCTATAGTATATATAATAAAAATGTAAAACAAATATAACCTGTACAAACCAGACCAAGTATTTATCCTAAATACAACCAATTAAAGATGATTATGATAGGTCACTAACAGTCATTTATTCTGTTTGTTTTTGTGGTTATTGTAATAGGACTTGAATTATATACTAACAACATAGAATCTAATAATCTCAAGAAATAAAATCTGACTACAAGTATACAAACCATCAAGCTAAATGTTACAAGTGATAAGGTATATCTGCCAGCAAAGAAACAATAGGCAGCAATCTCTTGCACTGATTTTTTTTTTTTTTTTTTTTGAGACAGGGTCTTGCTTTGTAGTTCAGACTGGCTCTGAGCTCACTATGTAGCCCAGGCAAGTCTCAAACTCAGCAATCCTCCTGCCTCTGCCTCCCGAGTGCTGGGATTACAGGTGTGAGCCACCATGCCAGGCACTGTGGCGGCCCTCTTACAATGATTTTATATTGCAAAACTTTTCACTTCATAGGACTTACCACTGTTTAGTCACAATAGTTTATTTTGTCTCTCAAACATGTAATCTCATAACATTTTAAAGTATTTGGATTACCACCTATCATAACAACTTAGTTACATGTAAATGTAAGTAAATACAACATCATATTTAATACATTAAAATAATGCTACAAAGCCAGGCATGGTGGCAAATGCTTGTAATCTCAGCTGAGGTAGGACAGGCTGAGGTCGGAAGATCACAAGCACAAGCTTAGCTTAGGCCACTTAGCCACTTAATGAAGTTCGTTTTGAAAAAAGGGCTAAGGGAGGGTGTCACTCTGTGTGAAAGCCCTGGGTTTACTTGCCAATAGCACCAAGAAAAAAAAAAAAAAAAGGATACCTCATTTACTTTGAAAGGATTCACTGGGATTGCTGTCACATATTACTTATATTTCTTATTAGAACTACACTAAATAATACATAGTAAGCACATTCTTGTATCTTAAATGCCAAGAATAGGATGGAAAACACATTTAAGAAAAGACTTCTTAACTGCAAGGTCTTTTTGAAAGTTATCTATAATGCATAAAGTGTGTGTGCTCATGTGTGTAACACACAAACATTTATACACTGAGCAGTATGTTTTTGTTTTCTATGTATGGGGATGTCCCTGAAATTGACAATTTCATCAATCTTATCAATCTTCCTCTGGTCCAACACAGTAGTCAGATGATATAGGTGCATAAAATAAGGGTACACATGTGACTGCTATTTCATTTCAAATCCGGCAAGAGCCATTTTATTCCATTCTATAAGGTAAGGGAGGAGAAGACTTAGTCATGTTGCTATGGCTACCTTCAATACTATGAAAAGCCATTAAGTTCTTAAGGTCTAAACATTTCAGACTTTCAAGTTTTCATTTACTATGCAGGCCCTCTCCCTGGAAGACTTTATCAATCAGTGTGCTAGTTCAGAAATGATGCATGAAGGAAAAGTGCCACGAGCTGAAGCAGTAATTTTGTGTCCAGTGGCTCCACCTGCATGTCCCTCTTAGTCCCCTCTCCAAGTCTGCACACCCCAGGCTTAAGGTCAATGACAGAATCACATTACAAATGGTATGGCTGCTCAAAACAGCATTCAGCAACCTCGCATTTGAACTTTCCAAGGAAGTTACCTCATATGGCATGACTTTCTCAAGCTAATGCTGACAGTCATCACGGCTACTCAACACAAACCCAAAGGTGCACACTTCACAATTTTAAACACCTGGTCAGACTTCAGAAATAAAACTACCCAATGTATTAAGAGACTCACATCTGGCATTTCTGTAGAGAAGGAAAGGGTCCTGGAGTTGGAAATCCAGGTCTTTAGTAATGGGTTCTGTCCTATTTTCCATGCTCAGCCTATTCATAATGGTGAATCCATGCTCAGGAGAAGCAGACCTGAAGATCAGAAGGAGGGGGTGGGGACAGGGTCAGAGACAAGTTGCTCCATATATCATACAGGCAATGTAACTATGAGGTATGAGCAAAATATCCAGTGAATGTTTAAGTTTTTAAAAAGTCTATTACAACAAAAGACACAGTGCCATCAATCCCCATCAAAATTCTCCTCTTGCTTCAGACACGCGTATCCTTTTGCTCGTGCCGCTTCCTGGAGTAGTTCCGCATGTCCTCTCCCATGGCTGTCTTCACTGGGTGTGATTAGAAAGAAGTACAGTGAGAACATCTGCCAAATGCCATTCAGTGCAAAGTCAGGCTCATCAAAACACGCTGTGTGTCTTCACCACTTCAGCCCCTGGGTCCGGCACTGTGCAGCTTTTGGTTCCTTCCCAAAGTCAAAGTGGCCATTGAAGATAAATGTTTTGAATCAATTCAGGACATTGAGGTAGTTGTAGCAACACGACTAAGTCCTCTCCTATGGTAGAGGACTTTCAGAAATGCTTCACAAAGTAGCCAGAACGACGGAGCAAGCATATTTGAAACAGAGGGGGAGGATTTTGAAGGGGATTAATGGCAATGTGTCTTTTGGTGTAATGAATTCTTTTATCCAAACATTTCTCATATTTTTCTATCACACCTCATATATTTTGATGTGTCTCCCAACCTTTTTGTATGTATATATATTCTAAAAAGCTGACTGTACACACAGAATGCATTTCTTCACTACTGGCATCATTATGTACTAACTCATATATAAGACACCATGACTGTCATTGTTAGTTCTTGATAAAATGGAGTTGTCCTTCTTTAACTATTTGTCTGTATATATGTGTGAATATGTATATATCTTGTTATATAAACATATAACTTATTTTTCTATGTTACAAATTCCTTTACAGCAGAGATAACTACTTTTAAATTACTGACAGACACTTTGAAAGGATCTTAGTTCACATAGAGTATATATCTCAATTATACAAATAGCTTTTCATAGAAAAATGTTAACGTTGGTTTGAAATTGAGAGCTGCAAAATCTCTAAGAGAAGCAACTCACTGTGAGGAGAAACAGTACACTTGAGAAGCTTATGTAAAGGTTCAATGGGCATATACATTATTTTCTTCAGTGTAAGGAGAAGAACTTCCCAGATAAACTACTATAAAAGTTTTTCTCAATAAAAAGTGTATTTGGTGACTTTGTATTTTTCATTTCATTCTACAAATCTTAATGCCTCATGCAGATAGAACCCAAATTATACAGAGGATTCATTGTAACAGCTACATGCATATTGCCTACCCTTGGTAACAGCCATCTAGAAATTCAACTGTACAACTTCTGGTGACAAATGAAATGTCACATACATACACGCGGAGACTGAATTCATTTATTTATCTTAAAGTAGGGCAGTACAGTTGTTATTTAGAAAACCCACAGAAATTTTATGTTTTTGTTTTTTTTTAAGTACTGGGGATTGAACTCAGGACTTGTGATTGTGAGGCAGGTGCCAGAACCACTGAGCTAAATTCCCCACCCTTCCACAGAATGTTATGAACAACAGAAAGAAAAATGTTTTCACCTTAGTTTTATTTCACTTCTAGCCATTCAATGCTCATAAGGAGGTAAAACAGAGCTACATTACTGATAACAGGATTTCCTTTTTAAATCTCCAATTTTAAAAGTGAGAGAAGACAACCTTTGCCTGGCTTACAAAGAAGTAAAATGATGGCAGACATATAATCAATACAGAAGTAATCATAATAATCATCTCAACTTAGACCGAAAAGAATGAAAATGTACTCCTAAGGACTGATAGGTTGCCTGGAATGTCAAGTTCAGACACCACCAGTGTGCCTAGGAACACTATCAGACAAATGCATGAAAAAACATTCCTCTTAATGTGGGGTCAAGTGTTTTGTATAAGAATCAGAATTTGATTTTTCCTGTTCCTCATGATCACAACAGCAGCTCACAGCTGCCTTTACTGGTATGGGGACTACACCATCTCACAGTTTACAAAACAGGCCAAGGAATAAAGGGGCCGGTTGCTTAAGGTAAGCTTCCGGGAGAGAAGGCAAAGTGTAGCACAGGCAGCTCCATTCGCTGTGCATCAGCTCCCCCTGGGAAACTGCAGCATACTAGCGTCTGGGAGGGGGCAGGGTACCGGGTGGGGGTGGGACAGCAGGCATCATTTTCTTCAGGAATTATATTTGGGAAAGAGATTAAGAAACTTCAGACAACTCCCACTCTCTACCTTCAAGTCTCCCCCTATCCCAGATGGGTGGCTGTCTCCATTTGAATGTGTCCTGCTACCGTTCCAAAACCATTACTTCAAAAAACTGAAGGCTGAGGCTGGGGTGTAGCTAAGTGGCAGAATATGTGCTTAATATACGAGGCCCTGGGTTTCCTCCTCAGCACTGAAAACTAAAAAGTGAAAACTTCTCAAACTATACTCAACCTTTGATTCTGCCAACTATTTTTATCTCTACATTCCACTTTCAAAAAATGTTATCTCTTAACTTTACCACCCTCTATTCAGGCTGCCTTTTGGTGCCCTCTCCTTTCCCACACCAGACATGCCAGTCCCAACCTAGACTGCCTCACATCTGCTCCATGGTAACAATCTTCTCAATGTCCTCCTGAACTCAATTTCTTCCAGAGCCAATACACCTCATGATGTTAGCACACTGGCTCCTCATGCGTTCTCATGACCCTAATAGTCTACTGTCCATAAACCTTTAACGACTCCCTACTGCTAGGAAAATAAATCTCAGAAGCCTTAGGCTGTCATCCCAAGTCACCCAATTTCTTTACCCATGTAACTAACAGAAACCACTATCTGCCCTCTGCAATATGCTAGGTTCTATGCCTCTGCTTTTGCTCTCCTTTCTATTGACACTGTCTGAACCTCTTTCCATGCAAGGATAAAAGTAAAATCACTTCGTGTAAACATCAATTTTATACAGCATTCTACTATCTATCATAGCAGCCAATTGGTTGCCTATAACATATCCATTGGCACTGAAGTCTATCTGTATTCTTTAGCCATTTTTTTCCCTTTGTAGTGTTGGGGGGTGGAGCCCATGCCATGCACTGTACCACTGAATACACTCTTAGCCCCTTTATTTAACTTAAAGAAATGCAAATATACATGTACAGAAAATACTTCTAACATGTATACGTATATTTCTTTCCCCCAATTAAATTATCCCAAGAAGCATTTGTACTAAACTTTTGTATTTTATCCTTGTACCTATTAAAAGTAACTGTATTTAGTTGAGACATTTTAGTGAATGTTTATTTAAAAATTAGCTATTAAGACAATTACACATACTGTATATCTCTGTACATGTGTGGGGTTAACAATATCTAGTAAAAAGAAATGCAAATGGAAGAAATTTATTAATAATCTTAATAATCTATCCAGAAATATACTCTGTTAACAGAGAGAGGAGTGCTGAAAGATATCTTCAGTTTTGGAACCAAAATCAGGGCAAGATCAATAAAATATTTCTCTAAATATTGATTAAATAATCTAACATTCCTATAGCTATACTTCTAGCTCCTTGCTAATATATTACTCAAAACATTGTATCATTCATTTAAATCACAGAATATTTAATAATATTTTAAATAGGATGCAAAAGTTTAAGTTAATCTACATTGAAATTTAAGGCCAAAGATTTAGCTCAGTGCCACCATGCCAGCCTTGCTGGCGCAGGGTCCTGAATTCAGTTCCCAGTACTGCAAAAAAAATTATATTTAAATTATAACCTGAAATTAGTATTCACTGGAATAAACCAAAGGATGTTATGCAATATTCCCTTCCTCCTGTCAGCTAGTAGTTTCAAACCTAGATTCAGTTGCTTTTACTTCTGTGTCTAAAACTTCACTTGAAGAATGACACAACTGAGCTAAAATATTTTGAAGATTTTTGGTTTCTTTTTTAAAGTAAAATAATCTTACCTTGTATAAACAAATAAGGTTCCTTCCACATCAGTCTTCTCCTAAAAAATAAAACACATAGTATATGTTTGTTCTTTTTATTCACAAAGGTAGAACATAAACTTCTGACAGAGTAAGAATTACACTGAGTCTCAAAGGGTGAAGCTGCAGAATAGAACCAGAGGGGCTGCTCTTAGGGAAAGAAGAAGGCAGCTTCTTGCCAGAACTGGCTCTGCTCAGTGAGCAGCAGGAAGTGTCATTCTTTTGTCATTATCTCTCTTTTCCAAATACACAGTGAGTGACGCATCTTTATCTGAAACAACGATAAAGGGAAGTGTCCCACAGATTGTATTTGAGAGAAGAGAATATAATAAGTGTTGCCTTCTCCCAAACTGGGTATATGGCAAGCTGCAGAAAACCCTGACATCTGCATTTCATCATCTTCACTTTATTTCCCAGGTTCATTTTTCCTTGCCATATCCTGTCACCTATGAGGACAGATCATCTGTCAATAACTTGACTTTGACTGCTAGCCAGAGGAAGGCCATGATGGCGTAGTTTTCAGATGAATAAATCACCTACTTTGTATGGAATATTTAAAGTCAAATTTTCACCCAAGACCTTTGAAAGAAAGTAGGAAAATTACCAAGTTCGGAATCAATAATTGCCTGAGAAACTCTAAAGGAGGTAGAGTTAAAATAAAAGTTCAGTTCATTGGGCATTTCTTTTTCATATTGCCAAAGGCAGGAAGCCTAGCCCAATGATAATGTTCATCAATACATGCATACAAGTTTTTTTGTTTAATTAGTAATCAATTATAATTATGAATTTAAAATGTGCTTTTGCTATTTACATGGTTTAATTTCAGTATTCTACTTAAAACCCTAATATATTATTATTAATATTCATTACCAAAATTACTCAAAACAAAATTTTCTATAATTTTGCTAAGTAATGCTTTTTTATTTTTTTAAAGAAAAAAGGTATAAGCCAAAGTAACAATTTTTAAGAGGCACACAAAAATTGAAAGCATGATTCTTTCACATGCTCAAGTAATTTCAACAACTTTCTTGGTCACCTCAGTTCAGTGGGTCTCAAAGTGTGGTCCCCTGACCAACAATAACAGTGTATAAATACTTCTTAGAAATACATTTTTGGCTCTTGCCAAAACCTACTGACTGAGAAATACTGGGGCTGTCATCTAACAATTTGCTCTTTAATAAGCTGTTCAAGTAATTTTGAAGCATATGAATTTGCAAACCACTGCTGAAACTCAGTAACATATTCTCTGCCTAAGGAAATAAATATGTAAGGAGTCATGAAAATAAAATCCACTACAATCCAAATTGTATCAAATTACCACAAAACATAGTCCATCAACAGATAAATGGTTAAAGAACATGTATATATACCATGAAGTATTATTTAACCATAAAGGATAAATTGGAGTAATTTGTAGGAAAAATAGATACACCTAGAGATCATAATGCTAAATGAGATAAATCAGACACAGACTAAATAACATATTGTTTCTCTTCTATGAGAAGCTCTAAGTATAAAGAGCAAAATAAAAGATGCTAACAAACAGGGAAACCATGTAGTGATGGGAGGGGTATCTGGAGATGAGGAAGACAAAAGGGAGGGAGAAGAAAAAGGATCAAGATGTGACATGTATATGTACCAGTTCTCATAATGAATCTATTATTCAACACAAACACATATTAATAAAAAGGGGGAGGGCCGGAAATTTAGCTCAGTGGTTCCGGCGCCTGTCTCACAAGTGCAAGGTCCTGAGTTCGATCCCGGTAACCACATAGAATGCTGGGCATGGTGACTCACGTCCATCAGCAATCAATACCACATACCACACTGCCGGGCATGGTGGCTCACGCCTGTCATCCCAGCACTCGGGAGGCAGAGACAGGAGGATTGCTGAGTTTGCAAAGGCTTGCCTGGGCTACATAGTGAGCTCAGGGCCAGCCTGAACTACAAAGCGAGACCCAGTCTCAAAAAAAAAAAAAAAAAAAATTAAAATAAAATAAAAAGGGGGAAATCATTTAACTGGGAAATAAAGAGTAAATGCCTTTGAAAACATCACTTAGCAATAAGATTTTTAGTCTTAAGATGTTATAGAATAAGCAGTTAGAAATAATGAATTTATATCAGTTAAGAAAATTTTAGCTTTCCCCTAACATACAAAGGTATGAAAGTCAGAGTTCACCTTTTAACTGCACTTAGTATGAGATTTCCATAACTCATACCAATGTACTGTGACAAGTTACCCTTATTTCTCAACCTGGCCCACTCGCCACTGGTTTGGAAAATACTTAGTCAAAACAAAACAAAACAGAAATATTAGTTACCTTTCTTGGCAAAAAAAATAAAAAATTAACTCCTGTTAAGAAATCTATGTTAAACATACTTTCAGAACCAAGAATTAAATTCAAACCCCTACACTGTTAATCACAGAGAAAATGGCCATCACGGTACAATAAATGTGATCCAGTGTAAGAATCTGTGGATAGTTTTGAAGTTCAGTTGGTGCAACTGGCATTTAGTAGTTCATAGGAAGAATCACATTGCAGAAACTAAATATTAGCTATTAACTACTACACTGATAGGCCACCAAAGTTGGAATACAGATGATGGAACCAAGACTCCTGAAGAGACTGTGTGCATGGTCAGGATAACGTGTCACCAGGCCAAAACATCTCACTGTCTTCTTGTACTTGACCTTGGAGGTGCAAATCAGAATATGTGTTAACACAGACAAGCTGATAGCTTCTGACTTTTTTCACTTCTTCCTCGATATAACAAATTCCTCTTTTCTTCTAAAAACAAAAAACTTCATCACCTTTGGTCCTAAGTCCAAAATCAGAACTGTAAGAGGAAAGCGTTTCCTGTAATTATTTTCTAACTTACAACAAGCAAGTCTTAAATCCTGACATTTGCTCTCGGCTTGCTAGTGGAAAGGAGCTTTGTTTATCTAACTACAGTATGGTCCTAGAGCTGGGTTCTTGCCAGATCATACTAGATCATATTAGTTTACTGCTCTGGGTCTCAATTTCACCACTGGAAGGAGACAACTGGTCCATACCATTCAGATCTTTTAACAACAATAAAAACTGTAAGAGCTCTAGGATGCCCAAAAAAGGGAACTGTGGGAGTATAAATTTCCTATTTATTATTGGCTGAGGTAACTCAAGTTCACACCATTTCCCGATCCTAGTTATCCAAGAACAATCAGAATTTTTCCCCTTTTTGTATGAAGTTCTGGGTTGGGGTTGTGGGGAATAGTTAAGACAGGACCTTATTAAATATTTCAAGTGTGGAGGACTTTTATGTTAAAATATGAATTCATAGTCCTAAGGGGCTTTAAATTTTAAAAGTATAATTTAATTGTATACTAATACACTGTTATAAACCTAAGTATGAGGGCCAGGGATTTAGCTCAGTGTTTCTGGCGTTTGCCCTGCAAGCACTAGATCCGGGGTTTGATCCCTGGCGCCACATACCACAATGCCCGGTGTAGTGGCTCACACTTGTAATCCTAGCAATCAGCACCACACAGCACAATGCTAGGTGTGGTGGCTCATATCTGTAATTCCAGCACTCAGGAGGCAGAGGCAGGAGGATTGCTGTGAGTTTGAGGCTAGCCTGGGCTACATAGTGAGTTCAGGGCCAGCCAGAACTATAAAGTAAGACCCTCTCAAAAAAAAAATTATCTGAGTCAACTCAAAATTCAGATTTAAAAATAACAAAATGGAATACAGACCATGCTGTTTTTTAAATTACTGAGACTCAATACATTGATACCTTTGAAACAACCCAAAGCAATCTCAATTTCACTACTCCTAGTTAAAAGAATGAAAAAGTATGGCCTCAATTTTTCATTCCAAAACTGTTTCTCTACATCTGTCACATCAGTCATCTTATCCAAAAGTTTTGATTTGGTGTGTTACATTTCTAAAAACGCTGAGTTATTTTCATGCACAGAAAACTTAGAAAACCATTAGCTGGAAATATAGGGTATGAGTCATTGTAAGACAATTTCTCAAGCTTAGCATTTTGGACATTTTGGAGGAGACAAATCTTTGATGTGGAATGGATAATAATCCCTACACTTCGTAGGATGTTTAGCTTTATCCCTGGCCTCTAACTTGTAGATGCTAGCAATACCCTCTCTCAGTGACAAGTCTGCTGATATTGCTTTAAATGTTATCTAGAGGCAAAATCAACTCCAGCTGAAGGCCACTGCTCAACAGACTTAAAAAATAAAGGAAAATAATACAAGGGGCTGTAGTTTTCAATTAATACAGGTATTGTGGGGGGACACCTCTCCTGGCAATAGAAAAGTAAGTCTCGTCTTAAAATTGTCTATTTCAGTAATGACATTACCATCATTTCATATATATACATACATATATATATATATATATATATATATATATATATATATATACCTTCTGGATGCTGGGAGTTGCACTCAGGGCCTTGTACATGCTAAGCATGCTTTTTATTTTTTTTTGGCAGTACCGGGGATTGACCTCATGACCTTGTGGTTGTGGGGCAGGCACAGGGCCATGAGCTATATCCCAGACCCCAGTATTCATTCTTATCACCGAACTCCATGCTCAGCCTCACAATCCTTTTTTAAGAGGTAATTTTCTGTTGATATTTATTCCTGATTTCTCTTATAAATTCCTGGTATCATTTATATATTTTCAGTGTAATAAGAATTCCCAACTGCCTTCTTGTAAACACTCCCTTCTCCATTCCTGATCTTCTGTATACCTTTATTAGGTTTATATTCAAAAGGCTCCCTGCCAGAGAACTGAGTGATGACATTTGGAGACAGTCGTGACAATTTGTTTGCCTCTGGCAACTACTCTGTAGTTGAACTAAGTCTCTTTCTTTTGCCTGGCTACCACAGCCTTGAAAATTAGTATTTGAAAGAATGACCTTTTACTGAATGAATTATGCCTATCTGAAAGCAACAAGTCTTAGAAACAGGAAAACATAACTCCTGTAAATAATGCATGGTGACAGTTCTGTCTCTGGATGAGGCTTTTGTTAATGAGCTTCACTGGGCACCTAGTAGTTTTGCAATGATTTTAAAAGGTCTTTATCACACAGATCAAAGGCCTTTAGGAAGTAATACTCAAGAGAAATGTTCTACCAACTAGGTTACCAATTTATCATGATTTTCCAGACTCTAAGCCTAGGCGCTAAATCAACTTGGAGTACTAACTATACATCTCTAGTCTTTATTATAGAATTACACTGTATCTTTGGCATCTGCCTGTAGAGCAGTAAAACAGCCACATGTATGTGTGTTTATATATATTTATAATCGTGACAGAAAATATTGTCCATTATATTGCTCAACAGCATTTATATGGAAACAGGGGACAAATTACTCTGCTAACTAGGGGGCAACAGCTTCTCTCCTAATCAAATGCTGTGCTTCCTATAGTGATGGAAGTTTTAAGAGAGTGCTGTTTTCCTTTGGGGTTTGGCAACTAGGACAGCAGAACTAAAATCTTTGCCCCACTTCTCTAAAGAGCTTAGAAAACTACCTTTTCTCATTTTAGGGAGTATATCCCCCCTATGCTTTTGAATCTTTTTGGTGCTCAGGATAAAACCCACAGGTTAGTGAAGCAAGGGCTCCACCACCAAGCTACCTGCCCAACCAATGCTTTACAGCGTTATTATTTCTGCAGCAATGATTTTCAAGTGGGTATTTATTACAACTTGCTAAACAAGAGATACATAGGCTTATCAATAGGGGCATCAAAAATATGAATTTGCTAAATTTCCTTAAATCGTGATATTTGTTCCTGATTTGAAAAATTCATCTGAAATGCATCTGAAATCCTTTCAAGCCAAGTTCTAAATTATTTAAAAATAATGGTTGGTTACGTAACAGACAGATGCATATCACTTGGTACAAAACAACTATGAAGAAAGAGAAGTAAATTACCTGACCCTACATTCTAGATGGGTTGCAAAATTACAAGGGGCAATCCTTGTATCAGGACTTCCCAAGTGTTTGATGCTCCTACCACATTCTACTTCTGAAAACAAATTTCCTTATATTAGTATTTACTGGAGCTCGGCTTTGAGAACTAGAATAATTCAGCTACCAAATGGACTCCAGTATCAAAGGCTGTAGTGTATTCATCTTCCCTAGATCATCAACCTCCTTTTAGTCAGACTGCCCCACTTTTTTTTTTTTTTTTTTGTCGTGTTTGCTCTTCCGTAGGTGTTTTCCCTGAGTACTTTGGCTTCCATCAAGTTTGCGCTTTCTCCGCCCAATCTAAAATGGTTGATCCAGAACCAGAACTGTTTTTTGGTCTATCCTGCTGCCTCGATAGCCGCCGTTTTTACTGTAAGAAAACTGCTTTATTTTCCCGGAGCATATCGTCTTCCCGCCTCTGAGATCAGGTCTTTTTCCCTTCAGCTCTCAGGTCCCGTAGTTGACCGCTCTGGTCTCCCGCGGGGGACATTCGATATTTGTCTTGCCCCTAACTCCAGGTGGACTCTCGGGCCGACCTCCCTCCCCCAAACCCAGGAATGCAATCTGCACAACTTCGGCTTCAGGCCCAGATTCATCGCCATCGTAGGCGTGTCCTCCCTCACCGGCTCCTGGAACCCCGAGTAGGATCCCCGTTCCCGCTCCGGCCCGGGTCTGCACTGCCCCGTCGCGTCTACACGCACCCACTCGTTGGCCCGATGGCCGAAAGTGTACAGAGCCACCTGGCTGGCCACGTCCACGATGCGGTTGATATAAGGGTCGTGGCGCTGCAGGGCGGCTAGGCTGATGTCGCGCCCCTTCCCAACCAGGCCGCCCGTCGCCACTGCCGCCATCTTCCTCCCTCCCTCACGGCCCTCCTCACCGATTCCAGGAAGCCACTCTTAATAGATCGCAGAACGAACGAGCGGTCTCTCAACAGAAAGCCCTGGCAACCACAGGCCTGGAGAGCCCTTGGGCTCCATCTGCCCCTCTCACCGCCCCCCCCGCCCCGCCCCAGGCCACCGCCAGACATCACCAGTCGATGTCCGCGGTTCTCGCGCAGGATCGTTACCACTGGCAACAGCAAGCACAGGCCTGCCTTCTGAATCCCGTTTTCTTTCCTTTTTCCTTTCTCTAAGCTATTTTCTTCTTGCAGGAGCTTTAGAGTTGTATGCGCAATAGAATTTCCCTTTGAATGTGTTCGACGCTTTGGCATGTATCTTGTTTGGCGCTTCACTGATGAAACCTGTAACAAAATAAGTCTCAAATATTAATAACTGAAAAAAAACTGTGTTTTTTTTTTCATGTGCTAATAATACCACTGATTCTCAAAGTGTCCCCAACATCCTTCTCAGGGACGGATGATATCTTGAGACCCTTTCAGGGGATCTGCTAAGTCAAAATAAATATAACAACGCAGATTTCCTTGATTTGTTCAGTGGGGTGTTTGTTGTTGTTGTTGTTGTTTTTGAATCAGTGGTGGAAAAGCAGTAGTGGATAAAAGCTCTGTGACTCTGAACCAACGCAGGCACCAAGGGCTCCGGTGGTCCGTGTGTTCCTCACTGTCAGGCACCCTTAAATACAGAACAGGGCCAGAGATTTAGCTCAATGGTTCCAGCGCCTGCCTAGCAAGCACAAGGTCCCTGGTTTGATCCCTGGTGGATCCCCGGTATACACAACGATTCCAGGCGTGGTGACTCAGCCTGTAATCCCAGGACTCGGGAGGCAGAGGCAAGAGGATTGCTGAGCTTGAGGTTTGGCTGGTTGGGTTACACAGTGAGCTCAGGGCCATCCTGAACTACAAAGCAAGACCCTGTTTCAAAAACAACAACAACAACAACAACAACAACAACAAGAAACACAACAAACTACAAACCAAGACCCTGTCTCAAAAACACCACCCACCACAAAAAACACAACAAAGCCGGCTAGAGCCAAATGTCACTTGAAATTGCTCTTTATAAAGAAGTAAAATGATTAATTTCACTAAAGTTCAATCCTTACATACACATCTTTTAAGTACTGTGTGGAAAAAAACCCAGGAAGCATAGATAAAGCACTCTAGTGCCTGCAAGGTGCTGTATCTGTCACCCAGAAAATTCTGTGCTTGAATTGTGAACTGAGTTAGTGTGCTTGTTAGTTTTGCTTTCATAGAACACTATTTTTATTTGAAAGAAGGATGGGGAAACGATGGTTATCTGGATATGTATTAGACATTTTAAAAAACAAAGTTTGCCTGTCACTTCCCGAAAAATAGGGACAATTATTGTTGTTACTGATAATACTTGAAATTTAGAGTAGGGATTATCAGTTTAGAAAATATATATCCTCTGCTTGATAGCTTCTCAATACTTGAAGTATTTTCTGATAAGATCAGTGATAATTATGATAGCAGCTTTTTAAAAAATAGAAGAAAATGTGTCAACACTGGGCAGATATTCTTATCTCCATAATGCAATAATTTCCAAATGACCAGGTGTCTGGTGTTATATAATTCTGCATAGGGAAAAGATCCATTCAAGGACAATATGGACTAATGGATTTTAATGTACCAGAATATGAAAAGTTGATAGATATGATTCTGGAACTAATCTTCAAGAAACTGCCATTTGTCAAGATTTGATGTTACCGTCAAGGAAGATCCACACTTATCCAAAATGTTGTTAAAACACTCATCCTTTTTTCAACTACATTATCAGTGTAAGGTCAGAGTTTCTTTGTATGTGTTAAACAAAATACACATAATAACAGATTATAGGCAGAAACAGAGAAGGGACTTTAGTTGTCCTCTATTAAGCCAGGCATTAACGATATTTACAAAATATAAAACAGTGCTAACTTCTCTTTATTTTTTTTGTTATGGGAAATTCTTTTCATGAAAATATATTGTTTGTATTTACATGTACTACCTTTAAATAAATGAATAAGTTCCCATTATAGCAAATACTCATAGATTACTATAATTCATATAGACAAGAATCATTTGAGGGAGTCCTTGATAATTTTTAAGAGTATAAAGGGGTCTTCAGACTAAAAAGCTGGGAACCACTGATGTAAACAATTTATTTGGCATTAAGAAAACCTCATCCACATTCAGGAACTCTTACCTATTTGATGCTTGATTATCATAAGACCTGTGTGTCCTCTCAAAGCAGTAAATTGTACTGTAAGCTTTGAAGTCATGATTTTAATTTAACTGAAATTCTTGATTGGGTTCTCAATCCTCTGACCTAAAAGCCAATGAGGGAGAAAACAGGAGGGATTCCAAACACTGACTGGGAATGGAGTTCATTAGCAATCTGACCCAGAATGTACATTTATATATTCACATCTATTATTAACTAAAATAAAACTTTCATGAAACAGTAAATGATAGATGGATAGATATACACATATTTACATATATAATTTTGTTTTTAAAAAAATACTTGTTGCAACTCTTAAATTGATTTTATGAGGAACTAATGGATTGGGACCTTCAGTTTGGCAAACACCAGACACCAGCAAGTTAGTACCAAACAAAACCGACTAAGTAGCATGTTAGTCTGCTGGCTTGTTTCTAGTATGACTGACCTCTCTTTGCTCCAGATCCTGTTCTTCTAGAAACAAGCTTAATTCTTTGTGTGGGCAAAACAGAATTTTGTGATTAACTTTTGAGCTAGTGTGATACTTTCTCTCTTCATTAGTTCTTCTAATTTTTATTATTTCGTACGAACCCACAGATTCTCCTTTGCATTTTTCTCACACAAAGTGGGACATTGCTTTCTTTTTTCCAGTTTTTGCCCTTAGATACCATGATCTGTAGACAGAGCATGTTCCTCTTAATTTTTCAGACTTTATCTTTAAAGCATAAGGAACAAAACCTGGCTCCCAAAGAACAAGTTCCTCGAGCTCAGAAGAGAAAACAAACAATGGAGGGTATAGTATAACATGTTAAATATTCACAAAAACAAAAATGGCTTATTGCTTGATTGACTTGTCTGACCATTATTGTAAGGCATCTATGGAGAAGCTACTGGATGAAATCCATTCATTCATTCTCCAGGGATTTATTGTTCCTCATTGTGCCTGTGCTGAAATTACAGAGTCATACAGTCCCTGACCTCATAAGTGAGCAAGATAACCTGCTTAGTGGTAGATTTACATATATATGTGAACAATATACCAGTATGGTTCTTAGAATAATTGGTTAATTTTGTTGTTGTGGCTGTTGTTAGAATTAATGAAGAAAACAATACATTTCCTGTTCATACCTTCTTTCTGAGTTATCCTTTCCCAATTATCTTTTGCCCACTTGTTCCCTTAGCTTGAAATGACCCTTTTCCAGAAGACTCACCTATTGTTTCCTTTTTTCTTGCAACCATCTCTTCCTGTGAATCCTCGGTAGCTCTTTACTGCTATTTTGCTCAACTCACTTTATCTGGAATTAGAGCACTTATTTAATTATTTAATATGTTGCATATATTTTCCCAATTCTAAAATATGAGTCACCATAATAGAAGAGAATTATTACTGAAAGCTCAGTCTAAAACCAGTTATTGCAATTGAACAAATTTAACTTTGAATTTCTCGACAGATAAGCAGAAAGGGGTAAACAGCAAGTCTCATGTTTTTATATGGTTAATTTTATGCTCTTATAGTCTCCCTAGCACTTGGTCCAATGCTTTGTGCATAATAGAGATTCAGTAAATGCTTATTCTATTGAACTACACCATGAATTAGTACAGTTTTCTCATTTAACATTGATATTTTCTAAATAGCTCTTGATGTATAGAATACTGAAATCTAAGTTGAGATAAAAGCATAAAATAGTAAATCTTGATCTTTTTAGAGTTTACCTTCTGAGGGAGAGAAGAAAATATAGAAAGATTTTTGTGTTTTGTTTTATAAACATTCAATATGATTTTTAAAATCCCTAAACAGGGCCGGAGATTTAGCTCAGTGGTTC
>PVIC010004736.1:18367-61194 GCA_004025085.1 Thryonomys swinderianus | reverse complement strand
AAAAATGGGACGAAGCCTTGAAAGCTAAAAGGGACACTGTCATTCTAGAATTCTATATTCAGTGAAAGTACCATTCAAAAATAAAAGTGAAACCACAAAGGGGAAACGTTTGAAGCCAAGGCCACAGGCAAAGGCTTCCTCTTCAGTGGGACTGCAATGGCATGAGAATAACAACAGACAAGACTACATCAAATTTAAAGGTTTCTGCACAGCAAAGAGTGAAGAAGAGGCAGCCTACAGAACACGAGGAAATCTTCGCTGGCTGCTCTTCCAATACAAGGTTAATGTCTAGAATAGATAAGGAACTAACAAAACACCAAAAGAATCCAATAGTCCAATGAATAGATGTAATGAACCATCACTTCTCAAAAAAAGAGATACAAAAGGCCAATAAATACACCAAAAATGTTCAACACCTTTATCCATTAGGGAAATAAATATCAAAACTACTTTAGGATTCCTCCAAGCCCCAGGCAGATTGGCTGCCATCAAGAATAGAATAAACAGGGCCTGGGGATGTAGCTCTGTGGTGCCATGCCTGCCTGGCAAGTGCAAGGTTCTGAGTTCGATCCCCGGTACCACAAAAAGAAAGAAAAAGAAAAAGAAATATCAAAGAATAGAATAAACAATAAATGCTATTGACAGTGGTAGGCGAAAGAAACCCTTTTACGCTGCTGGTGGGAATGTAAATTTGTACAGACCCTATGGAAATCAGTGTGGAGGTTCCTCAAAAACAGAAAAAGTAGAGCTACCGTTTCATCCAGCTGGACCACGCCTCGGTAAACACCAGAGGAATCCATGGCAGCATGCTGGGGAAACCTGCATCTCCATGTTTACTGTGGCACACAATTCACAATGGCTACTGCTGATGGGGACCAGATTAGCTGACCATCTGCAGAAGAATGGCTAAAGAAAATACAAAAAAAAAAAAAGTATGATATTTTTTCAACAGATGGTGTTACCCTTGTATGGGGGACCCCAGTGGGTGTCACATATCGCAGAAGTCCCACCACACTCCCAGCCCCTACAGAAGTTGAAAATGCACGTGTAGCCATCTCTATGACCAAGGTCACCCGGGCAGTGGTTTCCACACTAACAGATGTCTGAAGTTGATGGCCACCACTGTGAGCACCTCTGGAAACTGCAGAGGCCAAAGGTGACTTGTATTAATCTGATGATGTCTCAACAAATACAGTATTAAGATATTTATATAGGGACCGGAAGGTTAGCTCAGTGGTTCTGGTGCCTGCCTCCCAAGCGCAAGGTCCTGAGTTCAATCCCCAGTAACCACATACAATACTGGGCGTGGAGACTCATGCCCACCAACTATCAATACCACATACCACAGTGCTGGGCGTGGTGGCTCACGCCTGTAATCCCAGCACCTGGGAGGCAGAGGCAGGAGGATTGCTGAATTCGAGGCTTGCCTGGGCTACATAGTGAGCTCAGGGACAGCCTGAACTACAAAGCAAGACCCTGTTTCAAAAAAAAAATGAAGTGAGTACACATTTTTGTTGTCTCCCCTACGCATATGTATTATATGTATATATGTGTGTGTGTGTATATACATATATATAAACACACACAATGGAGTTTAGTCATAAAGAATAAATATTTTGTTATTGGCAGGAAAATGCATGGAGATCATCACGTTAGACACAATAAGCCAGCCTCAGAAAGACATAGTAGGGGCTGGAGATTTAGCTCAAGTGGTACCGCGCCAACCTTGGACGCACAAGGGCCCCAGTTCAATCCCTGGTACAAACAAACAAACAAACAAACAAACAAATAAATAAATAAATAAAAATAATAGAAAGAAAGAAAGACATAACACATGTTCTCTGTAATAATCAAAAATCAAGAAAAGATGACATGAACATACAAAGGAGACTATTTTCAGACAAGAGGAGGAGTAAGTGAGGGGAAAAAGAAGGGGCTAGATAGGACCAAAATTTATTAGACACATGGAGACACAATATTTTGTAAAATTAATAGGTGTTAACAAAATTTTACCATAAAAGGAAGACAAGCGAGCGCGCCTAGGTGCCAGCGAACAAACAAGCCATAAGCTCTTTAAGAAAATGCCTAGCAGGGGAAGCAAGGAATTGGCCAGCCCCGGCGAGGCGGGGAAAGCTCTCATGTTCCGCAGTGCAGGAGGGTGCCCACGGCTGACAGCAGCTCATCGAACATAACCAAACGGCCAGCAGAGGGTTCCCAGGGTTTCTAAGTCAAAGACACAGTGATGTCTGAGGTGACGGACAGGCCAACAGCCCCACTATGATCACAGAGCAGGGTCCACACGTACTGGAATGTCACACGCCCCCGTCGATACCCGCGACCACTATGTACCCATTAAAAATTAAACAGGTTTTTGAAAAAGTGGTTAAGAATAATAGCAGTGTCTTGTGGGGTTTCTAATCCATGTAGAAATAAGGTGTGCGACAAGAGCACAAAGCAGAGAAGGCAGGAAGCAGGATTGTAGGATTGCAAGGTTCTTCAGGTACATTGAAGTGGCCCACTAGCCTGCGACCATAGCTGCCAATACGTTAAGGATGCATATGGTGAACACTTAGAGAAGAGGAGCCCAACCTGTCCTGGATCTCTGGCCTCCTGCCCTACTTTGCGCTCCTCCCCTTCAGGATGCCATCTGACGCCATGTGGTGTGGCTGGAGAGGCTCTAGCCAAGGCCAAATCAAAGGAGCTGCTCAATCTTGGGCTTTCAGGGTCTGTAACTGTTGGCTGCATAAACCCTTTTGCTTTCTAAAGCACAGAGCCTCAGGTATGTCATTATAGCAATAGAAAATACACTAATACTGATTCAGATCCAGATGAATATGTGATGCAGCTATACCTGCCAGGAGAAGGGGCAGGAAGAAAGCTCTGGCAGGGGCAGTGTCAGGCTGCAGGACAGTCCCAGGAGTCAATGGAAAGTCCTTGGGCCAATGTGCCCACGCCCCCGGGAGCAGGAGGAGGCAGACTGTGGTGGTGCCCCTGACACAGGATCCCAGAATGTGCAGCCTCACTGCAAATGGGTGCAGCAGCCAGGCCTTCACAATTAGCAGGAGGTCCAAGTGACCCCTCTTCACGGCCTTTCCAGAGGCCTAAACACTAGAAGGCAAATATCAAGACCATAAATCTAGAGACTAAGAGCACTTCTTTATAAGAGTTGAAAAAAACAAGAGATGAAACCTCAAAATCCCAAAGTATAGTTCAATAAGCGAAAACAACGCACATGGTAACATCAGAATTAATGACTCTCGCCCAGAGGCGTAAGTTGTAGAGTTAACAGGTGGACAGTGGATTGGAAGGAGACACGATCTGTAGAGCTGGCCAGGGGCACATCTATAGCGCAGATAAGGTGCGCTTGCCAATCCAGATGGAGAAGATAGTAATTCTGCTGGGACAATGGTTGGTTGAGAAGAACCAGCAGTTTCCAGAGAAGCAAGACTTACCGCGGCCGTTGGGTCAGAGAGGTGAAGGAAACAAGAGTGCCAGGGGCGCCAGCACCGTGGCTCTGCAGGCGCTCCGGGCTCAGGCCATGCCACACACGGGCAGGGCTCTCTGTGGGATTCTGATGGAAGCCCGGACTGGGACAAGCGTCCAGGAGAACATCTGAAAACTGTATCAGTCCATGGTGTTTCCCCTCCTTGGGGGCAGCTGGCACACATCCGTGGACATTGTCATCCCTCTCATCCCTCCTCTTCCCCCGACACTTTTGAGAAGGACCCATTTCCCTACTCCCTATTGCCTAACTTTTATTTTACTTTTCATATATATTTATATTTTGTTTCATATAAGAGAAAGTCTGTGAGATTTCATCTTGTGTGCCTGACTTATTTCACTTAACATAATGGTCTTGAGGTGTGCCTGTTTTCCCACCAACGACTCCGATTTATCTTTTTTAGGGCTGAGTAGTGACCCAGTACATGGGAGGACGTCTTCCGTCCCCACTCATCTGTTGAGGACACGGACATAGCTTCCAGGAGAACAATTTGATGGTGTTTTTTTGTTTTGTTTTGTTTTGTTTTGTTTGAGACAGGGTCTTGCTTTGTAGTTTGGGCTGGCCCTGAGCTCACTATGTAGCCCAGGCAAGCCTCGAACTCAGCAATCCTGCTGCCTCTGCCTCCCGAGTGCTGGGATGACAGGCATGAGCCACCACGCCCGGCACTGTGGTATGTGGTATTGATTGTTGCTGGGTGTGAGTCTCCATGCCCAGCATTGTATGTGATTTCTGGGGATCGAACTCAGGACCTTGTGCTTGCAAGGCAGGTGCCAGAACCACTGAGCTAACCCTCCGGCCCTTGATGGTGTATTTTAAAATGAGGTCCATGTAGCAGAGGACCTGACAGGTCTAATACACAGATCCCAAGGAACTTCTCGGCTGGACCCGCAGGGTGTCCGTGCTGTGGCTATCAGTGTTGCTTCCTGTGATGGTGCGAGCCTGTCTGGCTCCCGAGGAGGGTGGAGGGTGGAGGGTGGAGTAGGCTGGACCCACATCGCTGAACCATCGCTGGCTGTGAGAAGCCGCCGCCCAGAGGCACAAAGCAACACGCGCGCACCCAGGCGAAGGAAAGAACTGAGAAACATCACCGTCTGGAACACTCTCGTGAATTCCGCTTATAGAAATTAGAAATAGACACACACACATCTTGCAGGGACACAAACGGCTGCAGCTCACATAACCAGATGCCAGGAATGAAGCCAGAAGGGGATGGACGCGTGTAGAGGACCGAGAGAAGCCTTCTCCCTACCCATCCCGGTGCTGAGACAGCTCAGCCCTGCACCTGTCGTGGGCTGAATTTGTCCTCCTGACCTTCACGTGTTGACACGGCCCAGAGCTGTCCCCGGTGTGATTCATTCAGAGGAGATCACATTGGAACCGGGTGGCCCCCGATTTGATACAACTTCTGTCCTAACAAAAGGAGAGGTCTGGGACAGATACAAGGACTCGGAGAGAACTCCCCGTGAACCCGAAGGCAGAGGGAACGACGTGTCTCAGCCACGGGACACCGGCGATTGCCAGCCAGAATTCTGCTGTCAGAACTTAGGTGAGAGGCGGGGAGCAGGCCCAGAAGGAGCCAGCCCCCCAGCTTGTGGCTTGGGCCTGCATCCTTCGGAGTTACGAGACCAAAACAGCCTCCTGGATCGCGTGCTCCACTAGCAGCCACAGCAAGTAAACACAACACCCGAAATCTGAGCAAAATACCCAAGTGAGCTCCTTGTTCTCCCGCGGAGGGACACGCCTCCTCCCCTAAAGAGGTTCCCACTCTCTCTGAGCACAGCAGCAGGACCACCGAGGCCAGCACAGCGCGGAGCCTGGAGCTGCCCCTGCTGCGGCGCTGCTCAGAGTCCCACCGGCTGGAGGACCTGGGCTGGCTCCGAATCAGGCTGCCTCGGGGAGGGAGGACGACCCCGTGTGCTCTGCAGGCTCCAGCAGGCCCTGTTCCTCCCCCTCATCGTGAAGGGCTTCCTCTCCGACCTTTGGTCCCAGTGTCCCTGGCTTCTTTATTTCATCCGAGATTCTCTTCTCTTCTCTTCTCGGTGAACACGGAATACTGTCAGTGCACATTTTGTTGGGATACGTGTGACAGTTCAATGCCTGTGCTGCTTGGGGCCTTGGCCTTGAACTGGAGATGTGTCAGGAGGTCCCCCGTGCCCATCTCACCACCTGGGGGCAGCAGAACACTTGAGAATTTGATGGGAGGCTGGTCCTTACACACAACCACGGTTGGTGGAAGAAGGAGCTCAGAGCGGGGCTACCAGGGCTGTCCAGAGGTCCCGAGAAGACTCACCGGCTCGCACTGGAGTTGAGTCTCGGAGGAAGAACAGGTGTGAGGCAGATGAGGAAGAAGAAGAAAAAAGAAAACATTCTTGGCCTGATCTAGCTTCAGCTGGTCGAAAGGCCAGAAACCTGTGACAGAGAGAGATACGTACTGAAACGATACAGAAGAATCTTCCAGACTGACCCAGAAAGCAGCCAGAGTTCCAGGGCCGGGGGCTGTGGTCCCGCAGCTGCCCTTCTTCCTCAGGGGCCTGAGTCCCCGTTCGCCCTATCTGTCCCTTTGTCTGGATCGGTGTTTGGCCCCAGCAGGACTCTTAGTGGCTGACCCTCTGCTGTCCAGGGTGCTGAGGGCCACAGCTGTGTTCAACACCGTCTGCCCTGGCACACAACCCCAGAGGGCACCGGTTGTGTTCTAAGTAAGCCCCATGCCCTAGAGCACAGCACTTTCGATGACGCTTCCCAGAGTCCTGTTGGCTCGGAATCTGGCTGGCTCCCTAAGGGAGGCCAATCAAGTAGCTCATGAGACTCCGGGCACAGCGGGCAGCCCAGGTTGTGTGGGCAGATCCTTTCAGACGGCAACTAACCGCTCTGGCAGTTGGATCCTTGTGGGAACTGGCAGCTCCCTGGAGGGAGAATGAGTGAGGCAGAGGTCAGACATAAGAGAAGCAACAGTTTCCTCCTCCAGATGTGAGGAGCAAGGGGAGGGAGCCATTTCTAACACAGGACAAGCCCGTCCTACAGCACGAGTTGTGGGGCGTGGCCTGTCCAGGCAGGAAGGCGCCTCCTGCATTCTCTGACTGGACTCAACTGTGACCGAACCCAACAGAAAGCCAGAGGGCTACAGAGAGCTGCAGCAGAACGCTCAGGTGTGGTGGGCATGGGTTCCAGACAGAGCAGGGCCAGCAGGAAATGGCCAGCAGGGAAGGGGAGGCTGCCTACGTGCAAGGCGAGGAGACAAAGCACATGAAGAAATCGCTTGTGTTCCACAGCAACTGGAGAGATCAGGGCTGAAGAGGACCCTGGGGGCACCATCAGGAACTGAGCTTCCGTTCTGAAGCTACTGGCCCCTAAAGACAGGACGACTGGCCGGGAGGCTGCCACGCAGAGCCGCAAGAGCTGAAGCCAAAGAAGATTGAAATGGATGAACTTCAGGGACTCTTTCCCAAGGCCCTCAGATTTTTTTTTTCATTATTCAGTAAACTTTATTGGTACATTATATACACAGCTCACAATCACACACCACATTGGGGAATTCGTATCAATATGTGACACGTGTCAATTCTCACTTTTACCCACATCCCTGCCCACCCACCTCCTCCCCACCCCCTTTGTATATATACATCCTCTTTTATTTTTTCCAAATCATATTTATTCCTTCCCCTCATTACATCCCCACACCAAATTCCTTTTGGATATTTCCCATTCCACAAAAACTATCACACATTCTAGAGCTCCTTTACCTCTACAGGTGCTTATATGAAAGAAAAGATCCAGTATTTGCATATCTGTTTCTATTTATTTCACTTATTAGTGTGTCCTCCAGGTGTCTCCATTTGCACATAAATAATCAATCTTGTCATTCTTTATGGCAGAGTAATACTCCATTAAAAAAACCCACATCTTCTTTATCCAGTCTCCAGTTGATGAGCATTTGGGTTGTTTCCAAGACTGGGCTATCACGAACTGAGCTGCTATGAACAAGGGTGTTGTACGTCTGTCTTTCCAATGTGGTTTTTTAAACTCCTTTGGGTATATTCCCAGCAGGGGGATAGCAAGGTCGAATGGGACCTCTAGTCCTAGTTTTCTGAGGAATCTCCACACAGATCTCCACAATGGTTGCACAAGTCTACAATCCCACCAGCAGTGGAGAAGGGTTCCTTTCTCCCCACAGCCTCACCAGCATTTATCATTGGTTGATTTTGTAATAGCGGCCATTCTTTGTGGAGTGAGATGGAATCTCAGTGTTGTTTTCATTTGCATCTCTCGAATGACCAGCGATGTTGAACATTTCTTCATATGCTCCTTGGCTGCTTTGACTTCTGCCTCTGAGAAGTGTCTGTTCATTTCAGATGCTCAGGCCCTCAGATTTTAATGCATCCAGAGGTCTTTCTGTTTCCAAGATGCAGGAACTCACCGAAATCACCAATAACCAAAACAGTTACTGCTTTGTGAAACCCAGAAAACTAGGGCAAAATTGGTTTCTGGGACTCTAGAAATGCAAAAGATAGTAAACTGTTTTTCTCTCTTGCCTTTACCCCTCCTTCCCTTGTTTGTTTGAGAAATGGTCTCGCTACATGGTTCAGGGTGGCTTTGAAATCACTATGGAGCCCAGGTTGGCCTCAAACTGGCAGTGATTCTCTTGCCTCAGCCTCCTGCGTGCTGGGGTCACAGGCATACTCCACCACGCCTGGCTCTCTTCTTTTCCTTCTGTGTCTAGGACCAAGCCCAGGGCCTCACGCACAGTAGGCATGTGCTTTCCCACTCAACTCTGGCCCCTGTCATTGCATCTCTCTGTCTTCATGTCTCTTTCCTCTTCTGACCAGCCTACTCAGAAAGTTTGCTAGGTTACAGGGGAACGGAGTGGCCACAGCTTCTTCGTGCCAATTGCTGACCCCAGAAGAGAACAAGCTCTTTGAGCATATGTACTCTGATTGGCTGGCCTAAAGTCATGTGTCCATTGATAAGCCAATCATATTGGCTAGATGATAGAAGTCTTGAGTTAGCTAGAACCAGTGGCCAAAATGAGGCTGTGACCATTGGTCTCATTGGCACAAGAGAAATTAAGGAGGGTAATCAGAAGAGGGTGGGAGGACACTGCATAAACACAGACATCCTCTGTAGCACCAAGTCAGCAGTGCTTGGACCTCGGGCTCAACCAGAAAGCCCCTGCCACGGAGGGCTCCAAAACGGCGTGAGGAAGGAGGTGACCCGATTTATCAAAAGAAGAGGCAGGAAACGTCTAAGCAGCCCAGACTAAGAAGAACAGAGCCGTTTCTCGCCTGCCCTTTCAGACTCTTCTTACAAGCCTCTGGTGGTCCATACTGCACTAACAATTACCATTCTTCTTCCAGACACTGTATAAACAGCAAGGATGCGGTTACGGCCCCCCAGAGACGGAGCAGTTGATGAGCTCTGTGCATCACACTGCAGCGGGAGGAGGAAGAAAGAGGTGGGAATGAACACCAGCCCCTGGGGCAGCACTCCCGAGCCCCACCTTCCCACCCACCCCGCCCCGCCCTTTGTTAACCACGGCTCTCTCAGCCCCTGAGGTCGCAGAAGCTTCTGAACATTCTTGGAGCGCCGCGCTGGTGTGAGTGCAAAGGCAGAAATCACTTCCTGGGGAAATCTGCGGACGGTGGAACTGACTTGAGCAGCTAGGGTTTAACACCTGGCAGACCAGCTTCCAGGCGGATGGATGCAGACAACAAGCACTGTTAAAAGGGATCTGCCAGTTACGTTTAATGTCTCGCGGAACACGCTCCACGAAGCAGGCATTATTATTACCTGTGTTGTGTGAGTGAGAAGACTTTCGCTCTCTGAGTTGGCATCAAGACTGAGACCTGTATTCAGACTCTAGACTGATCTAAGGCGCTCAGCTTCCTCTAGCTTTCTCACTAGCCTCCACGGCCCTAAACCTATAGTTATGAAGCCTGCTCACTGCTTCAAGGGCCTCAGTGGGTTAGGCGTGGGCGAGGGGAACACAGGTTGGGCTCTGGTCTGAGGGGTGTGGATATTTTTATAGTTCTCACAAAGGCACCATGCTGGCCAGGAGCAGCCCTCCCCGGGGCAACCCTCGGCCTTCTGGGAATTCTGACAGCACCCAGCCGGCTGGCAGCTCCCAAACCTGGCCCCTTCACCACAGGAGGTCTTGCTTTGTGTCTCACTGGTCCCCATCACAAAACATGTCATTTCCAGAACTCACTCAGCACTTTCTTGAGGCTAGGGCTTGCTCTTTGGGTTCCTTCCACCCAGAAATTCCCCCCTCTGACATTTTTATCTCTTTACACACTCCTTTCTTTTAAACCTGGTCTGATGCCCACTCCTTCAAAAACCTTCCGAAGACAAAAGTAAGATCTTGTGTCACTCTCTGATCCCTCTCCTGGCTTCTCATCTGAATGTCACCTGCAGTCATGCAGGTCTGGGACCCTTACTAAATCTTTTCCTTACTGACTCCTCGTTTCAATATTGTGCCCATTTCAGAGGAAGAAATCGAGGTTTGGGAGGACTTAAAGCCTGTACAGCCAGAAAACAGCAGCTCAGGCAATGAATCCAAGTGTTCAGATGTTAAAGCCATCTCCTCTTCTGGGGCTGTTTTCCCCCAGATGGCCTTAATAAGGGTGAAGGGTTGTAACTTGAAACCAGTGCGGTTCTCCCAGGAATGGATTTTTGCAAGTATTCTGCAGAGGAAACAGGGCTATTCTGGTCCTTTGTCACTCTTCTCAGGACGGTCCGGGGCAGGATCTTCACCTACGCGGCCCCAGGGGTTCCTTGGGAGACCTTCGAGCGCCCAGCGCGCAAAGGGCCCCGGCGCCCAGGCGAGCGCGCTCCCGCCACACCCTGCCAGGGCAGCTTGTTTATGCCTCGGTCCGGCGCGCTCCCGCCACCCATCACGTGACCTCCCCGCCCCTCGGGTTCTCGCGTGGCTCCTCCCGCCGCGCCGGCCCTTCTTTTCGCCTCCTTCGGAGTCACAAGATCTCTCAGCAGGCTCATTTCGGGATTCTTCCGCCGTTCCCGCCCCCACCTACAAAAAAATCTTCCCTCAGTTTTTCTTCCTCGGCCAATCCGCTTCATCAACCACGAGAGGAACCGCTTGTTACGTCCCGCGGGGTTGCGGATCTCGGGTATTGTTGCTTTGGTGCGAGGGGGAGGCGGCGCCTGGCCGGGGACTCTTTTTCGTGGCGGAGGCGGCAGCGGGCCGTGGACGCCTCACGACGGGGGAGGGGCTGTACGTCCAAGATGGCGGCGCCCTGTAGGCTGGAGGGACTGTGAGGTAAACAGCTGCCGGGGAGGAGACGGTGGGTGAGTACGGGGGTGTCTCCCCCTCCTTTTCATGGGGGCTTCTCGGGGCAGGCCCGGCAACATCGCTGCAGCCTGGGAGGCCGCAAGAGGCTGGGGCAGAAGTCTTATTTGCTGGGTCGGGGGTTTGGAGAAGGGGGTTTCGAAGGGCTTTTCCGTCCCTCTGCTAACGCGCTGGCTCCCGCCGGGCCCAGCAGGGACTGGCTGGTCCCTGGGGAGGACACGGGGCCGGGCCGGCACTTCGCCCCTCCTCGTCGGCGGAGGGGACGGCGGCACTCGTGGGCCTCGGCGCCCGGCACGGGGGTGAGGGGAGCCCTGGCGACAGCCCCTCCCGAGTGGGGTGACAGGTTCTGGCGGGGTGCGGAGTGCTGTGGAGAGACCCCGAGCCCGGCAAGGGGCCGGAGGGGCGGCTGGCCCTGGGACCCGCGAGAGGGTCGGCGGTGGGTGTGGAGAATGAATGGAGGCTGCCTGTGGGCACTGGGGACTCCTCGAGGCTCTGTCTGTGTTAAAATGTGCACAGTCGGTGCCCAGCTCCGGTGCACTTGTGAGTGCTTTATCGACAGTGAAAGACAGTTACCTTCAAGTTCGCAGAGTTGATTCTTAGGAGACGGCGACTTGCAGAGCGGCTCTTAGGTGCTCATTCATTCATTTGAGGAACTGGTGGACCGAGAGCCGCAGTCAGACGCCTTTGAGAGTTAAAGCGCTTTCTTTGTGTTGCCTTTTAAACATGTTTTTAGTTCGTACGTTTGGATTTGGGATGGATGAGACTTGGAGGGGGGCGCGGTCCTCCTGCTAGCACCAGCCAAAGATTAATTATGCGGTGCTCTCTCTGCCAGGCGCTGTGGAAGTGCTTTGCAGGTGTCATTTCTTTGGTCCTGGACAAAGGAGGACACAGCCACTGTTAACACCTCCAGTCTTCTCAGGTGAAGAAACAGAGGCCGGGAGAAGCTAGGGTAAACTTGCCCAAGGTGACACCCCCTAGCTGAGCCAGGACTGGAAGTGAGGTCTGTCAGGAAAGACATGGCTCTTTAAATGATCAGCACTGGCCTGCCGTTAAGTGATGAGAACTAATCATTTGGTCAAGGTGTGTGTGTACGTGTGAGTGTATGTGTGTAGTTCGGAGGGGTGCGCTTACCTTGTATGCCTTGTGTGTGTGTGTTTCCAGTGTTGTGCCTGTAAACGCCTTAGTCTGAATTAGGCTGGAAAGAATTCGATACTTTTATAAAGTTGGTGCCTTTACTAAAAAAATAAAAAATTCTGCTAAAACTCGTGCTAGTTGTTTTTAATACTCTAGCACTTTAATATAGAATATGCTGTAAAAGTGCTAAAGTAGAATAATATTCTTCTGAGATACTTGGATTTATAATTTTGGGATCAACTTGGAGTTATATGAATACAAGGAGGCTGGAAAAGTGGGGCAGTAAATTTCAGGAAGCTTTACAAAACCTAATCTTCCGGGAGCCTTTGATTTACTGGGCAACCACCTGTGATTCTCAACTGGAGCATTCCTGAGTAAACCTGGAATATGCAAATGCGAAACTGATTTAGGGTGTTGCAGGAAAATGTACCTGTAACAGTCATGCATCAGGCAAACGAGGCTCCTCAGAAACACTGAGCCCTTCTTTGTTGTTGCCCTGGGGAGCTGCAGAATCTCCCTCTAACCACCTGGTGTAAACTTAAGGGTATTTATAGAGGATGTAAACGGAAAATATCCTTTTCACCAAAGTTAATATCTTATCCAAAACGCTCTTAACATCACACATCTAAAAGGGCAGATGATGTAAGCTTTCTTTGCTCCATGCATTTTCTGGTGCCATAGCACTTGGTGTGTTTCTAAATTCCTAGTTGGAAAGAGAGAGACTTGCTGTGTTTTCACATAAGGGAATGTATAAAATCCTGTGACTCAGTTGTACTCTTGCCTACTGGCTAAAGAACAAACATGTCTGCTGCTCCTGCTGATGTGGTGTAATATGATGCTTTCTGTGCATGCCTAGTTTCACTCATGAGATAAAATTGGGCAGTCTCACTAGTGCATATCTCCTATACCTATTTACATAATGTTTAAAGAATATTATGAAATTGCCAGAAACAAGAGACCTCAAAGTGTAGTGTTCGTCAGTCTCCATGCACAGGTTCCTGGCATGGTAACCTACATAGTGTTTGAGCTCATCCTTTCCCTATAATTATATTTTGGGGAAAACTTGATTTCTCAGGTGACACAGAGAATGAACACCACTTAAAGTTCAGGTTGGCTATTTTCTTTCAGTTTATAATTTAGTCCAGAGGCATTTCTTAGAATAGCTTCTCACTTCTGATGTGTTGTAGTGATAGGTGAGTGTTGAACTCTGAATTAGAGCTAAATTAACCTTATAGTTTTGTCTTCTTTTGAAGTTTTTGATTCTGGGGTACTGGAGGAGAAAGGAACTGTGAAGCATACGAGTGTGTTGTTTCTGGATTCCAGCGCCAAGATAAATGGAAATTAGTTCCCCCAGGAGTTAATTGGATCTTCTTGAATGCCAGTGAGCCGAATACAGCAACACATTAACCATTTTACTTTGTAAAAGAGTCAAAGTTTTTGACCTTTAACAGGTCACTTAAATTTGCTCAACTTGGGTTTCTTCATCTGTTCAGAGTTGGATTATAAATTAAGGAGCCCCTACCAGTCCACATCTGGGGATCCAACCCAGGGCTTTGCACTAAACAACATCTCAAGACTTTTTTATTTTTTATTTGTTTTGAGATAGATTCTCGCTAAGTTGTCCAGTTGCTTGAACTTGCAATCCTCCTGCCTCAGCCTCCCAGAATAGTAGGATAGCAGATGTATGCGACCTATCATATATAGGAATATTTTAAAGTCTAAAGTTCTGTGATTTAAAGTACTCTGACTTCATAACTAAATCCTTTGATTCAAAATATTAATAGTTTTATAATAACCAGATAATTGATGGCTTTTAGCACTCTCTATAAGGTGAAGACCTGTTTATCTTTTCTTTCTTTCGCTTTCTTTCTTTCTCTCCCTCTCTCTCTCCCTCTTCCTCCTCTCCCTCTCCCTTTCTCCCTTCCTTCCTTCCTTCCTTCCGTCCTTCTGTCCTTCCTTCCTTTTCTTTTCTTTTCTTTTCTTTTCTTTGTGCTTGCAAGGTAGGCATGGTACAACTTGAGCTAAATCCCCAAACCTGTATGATAATATTTTTAAAAAGATAATTCCCTGGAAGTTCTGCATTTTATGTAGATATCTCTTTGAAAGATTAGTTTTATTTGTATTAATTTTGTTTGTTATGTAAGAAGCTGCAGCCTTGGAAGAAAAGATCTCTTAATAGCATTCAGATTGTAGTTGTGGGCTTTTATATGTATTTATATATAACTATACTCAAAACACTGAGTTTCTTAAACCTCAGATCAGTTGATAACTAGTATAGTTTGCTTTGCATGAAATACTCGTTTTTTCCATTTAAATTGGTCTAGAAGAGGTCACACATCAGCCACATGAGATTATCCTCTCTGTGATTTACTTCTAAGCCTGTAGTTGCTAAAAATTAGTAATTAATGTCTGTTTTAATGAGGAAGAATGAAATGCATATTCTCTCCCCATATGTATCATATGCATAGAATATGGTCTCAGGAACTTGTCAGTTTTTTCTCCTTTCTTTTATGGAGTGCTAACTTATTGCATGCTGGAAAATAACAACAGGTAACAATAATTTTTTTTAAGGATGACTGCATTCAGATTGATACCTAAGGAGTAAAAAAGACTTTAAAAACAATTCAATTTAATCCCCAAGAAAGCATGGCCTACAAGTCACAGGTCACTTAATAAAGTAAGCATGCAGTGGTAGGGGCCATGTGTGTTTAAGTAACAAGGGGCCGTCTTGCCTGGTGTGGCTGACGTGATGGCAGAAAGTGTCACAGGGAGTGACGGGAAGAACAGATGCGGTCCCCTTGGTGTCTCCAGTCAACTACTGATACTTGTGCTGCTTTGCACCCTTCGTGGGGCATGGTGACACACTCGGAAATGTATTAGATTGAGCTTACAGAATGATTTTTATCAGTCTTTCACATACCAGCTGTTGAGTGCATAGACTACTGAGCAGTACATACCCACGACACATCCTATTGAGTAATAACATCGTCACAGGAAAGCTTCTATTGAGTCCTTAGATGCCAAATACTTGCTGGGTATCTGGGTATTTTGCACATTTCCTTGTCTTGCATGATGAGGAAAGGACAAGAGCAGGATAGGAAAAGGCGCTGAGGCTTAGGGACCTGAGCAGGTGGCCTGAGGTAACACTCCGTGGTTGAGCTGGGATGGAGCCCACATTTGGTTGACTGCAGAATCTAAACATTTAATTTTGCACTGTGATAAACTGTCCGAACTGCTAATTTCCTAAATTAACTCACAGGCCAGTGGTTTTGAACTTTTTGAGAGACGTCAGCTTCCTTTTAAAATCTGTGACATGCTACACACTAATGTCTCTTCCTCTACCCTTTATCTTCCATCACCACCAAAAAAAATGGGGACAGATCAGTAACTTTAGGTATCATTTCAGAGACTGTGGGCCAGTTTAAAGTCCCTTAACCATTTTTAAGGCAGTGATAAGAAAGGCCCAGGGTTTTAAAGGTGGACTCAGCACGGTTTGTGTTACAAGTCATTTTATTAAACTTTTGAACTGAAAGATTTCACTTCACTGGAAACTTAGCCTTAGGTGTCATGTTCTGAACATGGAGAAGTGAAGAACTTAGATATGTACGCAGTGAATCATTGCCAGGCTTGGCATTTGGTCTGTGCTAGCCCCTTTAGGACCTGGGAGAATTTTATTGGTTTTTTTTTTTCAAAGTTTGTGCAGTTTTTCTTGCTTGTGAGTCTCCTACCAGATATGGACAAACAGAGGCTTCCTGCCTTTGCCCTTGTTCTTTCTCCCTAGACCAAGGTTCTTACCTCTGGTGGCTTCAGAACCAAAGGCCCCACTTTCAGAGTTTCCGATTCTGAGGTCCCCAGCAAAGCTCAAGAATTTACATTTCTAACAAATTCCTGTGTCACGGGACTGCAAGGGCCACGATTTGAGAGCCACTGTTGTGCCCTTTTCTCTACCCTAGAATATTTCTGTTTGAGGTCTATAAACTGCAACCTACAGAAATCTCACTCTGATCATTTTTCTCTTGGGGAAGCTCTCTATAGTGACCTTCTGAAACATACATCATGTCTATTTGACTTATTTTCTTGGTAAATAATTTTGTCTGTGTTAATAAAAAGTCAGAACATAAGCATAATTTTTAGGAGAGGCATGCTTTACCAAAATCAAGGCCTGACCCTGCAAGCGCATTACTGGAGGACTCAGCACTTGTGGAATAGGATATGTGCTTTAGTGAACCGTCCATCAAGGCTTCTAAGTGCAGAAATTTTGAATGGAGAGCCAGGCCGTTAGGAGCCTCTGTGACCTTGAGAGGACTACTGCTGTTGAGCACAGGTGACATCCTACATGCCTACACGCTTTGGTGGCATTGGCTGTCAGCTGTTTTACTGTCACTGTAAGCACAGTAGTATCTCCTACCCCTTTTTTCTTTCTTCTGTGTATTCATAGGAAGAGAGAATTGGACCAAGCAGCTTACTTTTTTAGATGCATTTGTACTAAAGACAATTTGATTCACTTGATAGAATATTATTCCAAGAAGTCACCTGAGGATTCCTGAGCTGAGCTGAATATAGTGCAGCATTGTAACATTTCTGCTCTACACAGACTATACTTGATAATGAAGTAGTCCCTTAGTGCCTGGAGCTGTGTCTGAACAACTGCCCTTATTTTGAGACAGAGTCTTGCTACGTCGTAGTTCAGGCTACCCTTGAACTTACAGCAGTCCTGCCTCACCCTGCTGACTTCTGGGATTATAGACATGTACTACCCCACTTGGCAGATTTTACAATTATTTTGCACTGGGGTCTCACTGCTCAAGCCGCCCCCCTGCCTCAGCTTACCGGTTGGCTGGGAGTGTCACCACAGTTGGTTTGAAATTTTGTAGATAGAAACTTGAATATAGAAACCCAGTTATAATGAAAAGACATCTGCCTTCACTCATACTTACAGTTGCCTTTGTACATCATTCACAAGTGTGTACAAATCCATCTTGGGGGATTTGACATGCTGTTTGTTGCCTGTTTTATGTGAGTTATAGTCTGGAGGGCGCTTGGGTCCGTGTGCAAGCCGTATGTCATGGCACTAGTTTCCCAAAAGTCTGAATATTCAGCAGATAATCATAGGGATTTTAGGCACCCATCACTAGCACAGTATTTGGTAAAGGTGTGTGTATCTTTGAGACCACCAAAGCTCATGTACGTCTTGCCTAGAGCAGAGATTCATGAAAAACTAGTGTGGGTCCTGCCAAGGAGCGCACTGCGTGGCAGTTAGGCTGTAAGTCCTGTGTCACCCCCAGGCATATAAATCGCCCACCTGTAAACACCTACAGAATGAAGTTAATGATGATGAGCTGTGATAGCAAATCAGAAATCTTCTGTTGAATCTCAGCGGCCTGGTTTTTCTCCTTAAACCTACTTTTTATTTTTCTCCAGAAGGACTGCTTGTAGTGAAGTTTCAGTCTCTCATATAGATGGGAACACAGCTTTTGGATAAAATGTCAAAGCAGGAAGAAGCTAGGTCTGGGGCCATGTTTCTTTTTAATTTGGCGTTTGAAGATGAGAAGGTGAGCTGGTGTTGCTGTCAGCTATTGACAGGTGTTTCCACTCGTGTCCCTCATTGCCAAGCAGGAGGCCCATAGGGCATGTCTCACTTTCCTGACTGAAAGATTGTAGTATACCCGCAAGGCAGGAGGAATTAAGTAAATAGGTAAATGGACATTTAAACTTACAAATAGCCATAGGCAGCCCATTTGGTATCTGTTTGGCACATTCTGGAAAACTGATGTCAGTCTCGTTGCCCTTTCATGGCACAGTGACAGAGAAGTTTTAACCTTGTACGTTCAGCAGAACCCACTCTTGATCCCATACCAGGGACAGTGATCTTGGCTGCTCAGGCAACAAGTTCCCATGTGTGTATATCCTAATCTTATTCTTGCCTTAGGTAGTCTTCATTTTCAGGGAAAAGATGGACTGGGATTAAATTGCAAGAGAAAGTCAGTGTGACACACTGGGCTAATCCTGATTTTAGGGTTCTCAGGAGGTAAGCCCCATACCAATTCCAGCCCCTAGACTTGGTGGAACAGCATGGCCAGGCAGCCTTCCTTCCCTGTGAGGTTTGGCCGGGAACACTGCTGGCGCCAAGGATCACTGGTGTGGATGTTTAGCCAGGGACTCTAGGAATTGCTCAATCCTGTTTCAACTGTGATCATCATCATGTAGTCCAAGCAAAGAAGGTGACTCAAGCAAGGTGTCATTAGGTGCGTTAGTACTCAAAGCCTAGTTTCCTACTGTCTGTTCTCCCCAGAAGTGGCTGTCAAAGAATTTGATGAGCTCTTAGGGACACCCTGTGTTCCAGGTGCCAAGACAGGCATGGGCATGTGGCCCGAAGGCCCTTGTCCTCACGGAGTCCACATCTGTGATCAGGTTCTACCTAAACATTGAAGGGCCAGTATTTTTAAAGCAAACTGAGATGTATTTATATATACTCATTTAACATGGATGATTAGGTAATTTGGACAGAAAGTAGGGTAAAGGGGGAAGAAAATAGAGAAATAGCTGTTTGTAGATATTTTATGCCTGTCATGTGGAAGCTTTAGACTTAGTGCTGCTTGAAGGCAGAATTAGGCTTTGTATGTTTATCTGAGAAGTATTTTAACTGCTAATCAGTCAGCCAACAAGTGCCAGACACTGGTAGCTGCTGGAGATGAGGACTGAATAAACTAAGCTCTTCCTTCTGAAATTTCTAGTGAGCGGGACACATCCAGTGATTAATTACACTTATTTAATTAGGCTGTAGAGAATGACACAAAGAAATGTAGGCTGCTACATGACCCTGTCAGGCCCTGGCTTGGTATGAAGCTGAAGGGAAATGAGGCCTGGAAAGCTACTTCCAAGTGCTAGGCAGAGACCTGGAGATGGGGGAGTTAGTTTAGAGGGAAGTGGGGGACTGAGGACAGAGCCTGTGGGGCTTGGCTGGGAAGTTGAACTGGTCCCGAGTGGGTCCTGAGCGGGGTCTCAGGGCGGGAGGCAGGGTGGTCGAGAGGGGTGCAGACCTGCTGAGTGCTCCACGCCTCCCACCATCACCGCCACGGCCAACGCGCTAGAGCTGGCTCCTTGTCTGCTCCTCGCCTGGCTTGGAAGGTGGATGCCGCTGTTGTTTCCCCTTAAAAAGGAAGGTGACTCAAGCAAGGTCAGACATTAGAGACTTGGGGTAATAGACAAAAGTGATATAGCTGAGTAGGTGCCTGAGGTGGGACCCTGACTCAGACCCTGTTCTAGAGCCTCTGCTGCCCATTCCTTAATGACCAATAGTAAGCAAGAGGCAGAGATTACACATTCAGCAAAATATGGAGTTTTTAGCCACCACCTGTTCAGAAATGCAGATAAGGAGACGATGTTCCGGTGGAAACCAGTGGCCACCTGTCAGGGATGTGGTAGCAAGGAGGAACTGTACCTGGTCCCCTTCTGGTGTATACTGGGTTTTGCTCCATTGTAAGACTGTTATGTACATTCATGTGTCTCTGTGTATTTTCCCTCCAGTGACCATGAAAGACACCAGGTTGAGAACACTGGAAACTAAAGTCCCGATTGTCATCAGAACAGGTAAGGTGGACCATGGGTCCCACAGTCGGGAGAGATAGGAGGAACTCCCTCATCCTGTCCGTAAGATTTGTCATGGTTGGGACCGACCAGGAACCAGATGCCTATAGCTTACATAATTATTACAACTACTGAGAGTTTATTAATTGCAGTCAATGCTGTGCACTGCTAACTGCAACATCTGTATCACTCCTTGCCTTCAAGTTCATGCTTTGCTGTCTCCCACTCGCACAGGCTTCGGGGGTCTCAAACAGTGACCTAAGGGCATTTAGCTAGTACCTGGTGGACCTGTGGTACAGATCGGTTATGTGTGGCAGTAGCGTGATTTTAACTCCTGGGGAAATTGAAGTGTGGGTCCTAGAGCAAGTCATGGAACCCATGTGAGGTTCCCTGCCGTGGCTAGCTCTTGAAAGTCCACTTGGGTTCATACAAACAAATGGAGTGCCCGGGCCTTACCTCTGACCCTGCTCTGGAATGGGGCCTGGTCTCCAGGTGCTTCTGAGGGCCATCCTGGGTGAAGAGCTCCGCGTTAGCTCACGCGCATTCACATCTTAGTGTGGCTGTGTTTATTAATGGTCTTGAGTTAGTTTGGGAGATAAATGATGTACTTAGTAAGTTTTAGGGTTGAAGCGTTGTTGGAATCCCAGAGTATACCTTCACAAGAAACTTGGTGAACTAACTGACCTGCCAGCCATCCTTCGGGGTCATGGGAGAGAAGGGGTGAAGGGGGACAAGGAGGCCTTCGGTCTGCTGTCCTTATGTACTGGCTGCTAACTTGTTGTCTTTCATGGCTCAGTGGCTGCTGTCTACGGTGCTGTCACTGCCTTTGCTGGGTCACAGCAGCATATAAAATAAGGTTGCCGTTTTTGCCTTAAAGATCCATTGGTTCATAAACATATGCCACAGACTGTAGATGATCTAGAAGGTGAAAGTGTTGCTCTCATGAGTGGGGGAAGCTTTCTAAGCTGGACTTGGCACTTTCACTTTTTTGTATGTGTACTTCATCTCATTTTTTTAGAAGTTCACTGAATATGGACCTGAGCCCAAAGTCAGAGGGTCAGATGTTCAGATCATTGATGCCCACACGGCAGTGTTATCCTTGTAAAATGGAAATTCTAACCTATAGAAATAAAGCTCAGATTCTATCAAACATTTTCTATGATTGGAGTTGTGTTACGTTTCACTTTATTTGTTTGTTTGTTCTTTGAGGCAGGGCATTGCTATGCAGTCTGGTTGCCTTGAACTTACTGTATATCGAGGCTGGCCTCAAACGCACATGGGATGCTCCTGCCTCAGCCTCCTGAGTGGTGGTGTGCACCGGCTTGGATTACATTTTGGTAGCTAGATTTTAAACCTTTGAACTGTGGAGTAGAAGTGCTTTGTGAACACTGAGCTGCTGGATTTTCCTGTGCCTGTGTGTTGCTGTGTGTGGTTCTCTCTCTGAAGTAGACACACCTACCCATCGTCACAAAGCAGAGCTCTGGGAACCTTGCAGGGGGTGGGGGGTTGTGTAGAAGGAGCCTTGTGCCTGAGGATCATGGCCTAGAAGCCCTCAGCCTTCACCTGGTAGCCTATGGCAAGCTTTTGGTGCATGTTCAACTGCCATAGACTCAAAACTGTAAGAAACTGCCTTAAGCATTTCTAGAAAGCTTATTTTGAAACTTTTTTGGTGAATACAAAATATGTCTGAGTGTTTCCTGTTTTCTTTGACATTGAGTGTTTATAATTCTTTTGTGTTATTACTGTTTTGTTTGCTCCACCCCACCCCTCATGCGGGTGCTAGAACCAGAGTCTCGTGTGTACTAAGCAAGTGCTGTGTTGCTCAGTCACACCGCTGCCTCTTTTTAGTTTTGTTTTTTTTTTGAGATAGGTTCTCACCATGTAGTTTACATTGACCATAAACTCACCATGTAGCCCAGGTTGTTCTCAAACTTCAGACAAACTTCCTTCCTCAGCCTCCCGAGTACTGGGATTAGGCCGGGGCCGTAGCTAAGTGCTGCACCTGCCTTGCAAGCGCAGAGTCCTTGGTTCAATCCCTGGTACCAAAAAAAAGAACCACAAACACTTTGTACTGGGATTACGGGCATGTTCCACCATCTCTATCTAGCCTTTTTAGTATTCTTCATGCTTGGTTTAAAGGTGACTGATGGGTATTGTTTATTGTAATTATGGATTTTTATGTGCTTTATTTATGTAAAATTGAAGTGAAAAAGTTAACATTTTATTTTAAATTCATTCTCACCAAATGTGAAGTACTCCCGAGTGTAACTTTTTCTTGAAAGACTGCAACTTCAATGTAGTTCTTAAAGGTCATCTAGTTTGTAATACAATTCTGAAAAAGTTAGAGTTACTGTAAAATGTTATTTAGTTTCTGTTATGTAGTCCAGGTAAATTGTTACAAACACTAACTTGTAAGGCTATTTAAATTACTCTTAATAGTGGTTATGTTTCTAGTATATTTAATTACTGAAAAGTTCTTAGTCATTTCTGAGTATAAAAATTACATACAACATTAACCAAAGCATTCCTTTTCATAACAAGGATACATTTTAAATTCATAAGTTGGTAGAATTTCAACTTGGGAGACACAGAATGTGAATATTTCCTCTTGAATGTTTACCTCTTCTCAAAAGTGAATATTCAAATGTTAACTTACTGCTAAGTTTACATTTTTGTCCACATTACTGATATTTTGTACATAGGTAAGTTGGTAGAGTCATGAACATTGAGTTTCCACACAGGAGGTCATGAGGTCGAGGAAGCCAGAAACTCTGCTGAGTTCGCAGTTGGCACAGGCCGCTCAGCCTCAGGCTTCCCACAGCCCAAGGCCAGAGGGCGTCAGCTGCTGCCGGGTCTGCTTCCATGCCCCGGGGCGGGGGGGCAGAATTGTTCTCTGCTTGGAGAGAGCGGACTTGGCTCTCGATTCCTCATGGTTAGAGGGGACGTGTGTTCGGAGGAGGTGATCGATAGTCCCCACTGCACACTCTAGCTCAGGTGATCCAGCTCAGGCTGCTTTGGCCAGACCTAAGGGAGACAGGCAGGCATGCAGGATATGTGGGAGGAGCATGCCAGGCAGGGAGAGAACTGTGAGGTGCGGCCCTGGTCAGGGACAAGTTTTCATAGAAGGGGGCCAGTGAGGCAGAGGGAGGCTGAGGAGCTGCTGACTGGCTGGATCGTGGGGGCCTGGTCCGCTGCACATGAGTTTGGCTCTTATTAGCTGATCTGAGACAAGGAAGTGCCAGATTCTGATTTCCACATCTCAGTCTCCCGCAGCCCTTTGAGAAATGGGTTTAAGAGTGTGACTATGGCAGGGAGAGTGAGGGAGGCTTCTGTTCTCCAAAGAGACCTTTGGGGAGGACTGGCCTGGGGCATTTGCTGTGGACTAGATAAGGAGGTAAGAGTTTCACCTGGATATTTGCTTTCAACTCATAATAGTGCTTTTTATTTCTACCTTAAATTTTGTTTGTATGTATGTATTTATTTATTTGTTTATTTTGCAACAGGGTCTCGCTTTGTAGTTCAGGCTGGCCCTGAGCTCACTATGTAGCCCAGGCAAGCCTTGAACTCAGCAATCCTCCTGTCTCTGCCTCCCGAGTGCTGGGATGACAGGCATTGAGCCACCACGCCCGGCTATATTTACTTATTTTTGAGATAAGGTCTCAGTCTGTGGTTAGGCTGGCTTTGAGCTCACAGTGAGTGATCCCCCTGCCTCAGCTTCCTGGATTATAGACAGACACTGCAACACTCTATCCTGATAGTGTCTTTTTTTTTTTTTTTTGCCATCTGAAGGACTAGCAGAACAACTAGTTTCAGATTGGGAGTGAGTAGATATTGAAGGCTGTGACTCCTTAGTGTGAAAAGCCCTTGTGGCACTGTACTGTGGCCTGCAGCCCTAGAGATAATATTAGATTAGATGGAATGGTGCTTAGTATGTAACATAGATATGTTCTTCTGACCTCTTTTCTGTAATGGGCACTTCCACAATGTAAGAGTCATAAGCTGGTGAGTGGATCCTTCATGGTACGTGAGTGCCTGCTGAGGCTGTAAAGATGTGTAATGTACATCTTGTCCATCCCTACCTGAGTCCAGGCTGAGCTGCTGGCCTCCTTCCTTTGTGCACCTTCTGAGCTGTGGCCACATGCTGCTGGTGTACATGTATTTCATCATCGTACATCTTAAATCTGTCTTCTCTACCAAGTATTCTGTACTCAGGAACCCAGAAGAAAAACTTGAATGAGTTTTAAAAAGTGGGATGTTTCAATCATGGGACTGCTTCCAAAATATGATTAAAAGTAGAATCTCAGAAACACTGGGAAAAATGATTGCCAAAATATTATAGCGTGTTTTAGATTTAGTTTTGTTTAAAGACGTAGTTTTGCTTTTTATAAACTGTCTGGAAGGCATGGGCTCCAGAAGCCAGACTTGGACCTAAATCACATCTGTAAACTGAAGAACAAGTGAGAGGGTGGAAGCTGACCGGCCCTGAGCATCGCAGAGTGGGCGGGATGGGTGCCTTCTCGGTGCTTTGCTGTCTCCCTGCTCTGGGGCAGCCTGCACTGGGAGGACCAGGTCTCGCATCACCATCGTCCAGATGCACAGAAGACAGACTTGCAGTCTCACTAGGCTGAAGGCAGGAAAGTGGCAGTTTTATTGGAATATGTAAAAGCAAAACTGGAGATAGGATATACCTGTGAACTGGATTCTTGATCACTATTTAAGAATCATTTGTGATTCACCTGTAATAGAAATAGTTGCAGGAATTTGCTAGATAAATGTGCTCTTGAAAAGTTCTCTTCTAAGTCTGGCCCAAAGAGTTTTACTGATGTTTCTTATGATAATCTTCAGATAGAAATCAGTGAGTTTTTGTGGAGTTTTTTGTTTTTGTTTTTTTCTGGTACCAAGGATCAAACTCGGGATGTTTGGCTTGTGAGCCAGGCATGGCACCATTAGCTAAATCCCCTGCCAGGAGTTTTTTACCAGGCACTGTGTGTGCTCAGCTCCTCATATTCTTACTACTTCATCCTTGTGGTGAGCCATATCTCTCAGGTGGTATTGTTTTAATTTGCAAGTTTAATACAACTTTAATTTGCAAGTTTAATACAACTCATAAGATGTAGTTTGTTTCTGTTTTCAGTTTCATATAGATTCTTGCCGGTTGTGATCCCACACTTCTGAGTCATTCAAAATTGATTTCCCTGTAAGATCTGTACTCACAGTCATGATCCACCAACTTCCTTATTATGATTTGTTATTAAAAATTAAAAAAAATGCATTTAAACAGTTTAGATGATTCTTCTGACTCATGAACCTCTGATTCACCAGTAGCCAAATTCATGAATGCCACACGGTGTGCTTAAGAGAGAGCACATAAGCTAATAATACCTGGTAGTCCTTAGATCACTGCCAATTTGGCTTCCTTACAAAAGAAGCTCAAGTCTTAGATAGACTTGCTTTAGCTTAGTGTTTCTCAAACAGGCCTATATATCACCTATTTAAGTATTAGGTGGGATTCTTTTTTTTTTCTTTTTGGGACAGGGTCTCGCTTTGTAGTTCAGGCTGGCCTTGAGCTCACTATGTAGCCCAGGCAAGCCTGGAACTCAGCAATCCTCCTGCCTCTGCCTCCCGAGTGCTGGGATGACAGGCGTGAGCCACCACGCCCGGCACTGTGGTATGTGGTACTGATGGCTGGTGGGCGTGAGTCTCCACACCCAGCATTGTATGTGGTTACCGCATTGAATTTGGGGCCTTGTGCTTGCCAGGCAGATGCCGGTACCACTGATCTAAATCCCTGGCCCAGGAACATATTTTAATATGGTTAAAATGATGTGCATAATCATTGGCCTGGGAAATTGGGCTGTTCAAGTTCACTTTTCCATTTCACCTTGGCAAAAGTATCCTTTTTAGGTATCTATGTTTCCCTTTATAAAGTAAGAATGATACCTGCTTAGCTCAGAGAGTTTGCTGTGATGATCAAAATCACAAGTTAGCTCTATGTCACGTTCACAGGCTTTGGGCTGGAGTTGGGCAGAACAGGGCTGTGCTCAGTCTCCCACTCTGCTTTGTCCCTCGCTTGCTCTGTGATCTGGACCAGGGGGCTTGATCTTGGTTTCTGTCCCCGCATACAGCATAGACAGAAATGCAGATCACAAGACAGTCACGTGAGGTGTAGATGCTTTGATGGTTGCAGCTCCAGTTGTATAAGTATAGCTGTTATTCTTTAATTTAGAAAAACACAGTTTAGAGACTGAAACAGAGGGGAAAAATCATAAATGTGCACAGTAACACTTGAGGAACCAGCTGCGTTTATACATAAAGACAAACCAGCTGCCCCACTACCAAACGGAGCTGAAGGTTTGCTCTCCCGGGTCCCATCTGTGGCTGCTTCCTGTAGCAGCTTTTGGGCATGCGATGGATTTTGAGGAAGAAGAATGGTATCAGTTGGAGGTTGTTTCTGTTGCATCCTTAGGGCTCCTCTTGTTTTGTAGGGTTATCAAAGGTAGAATTACTCACATGCCCTGTCTTTATCAGCAGAGTTGTGGCCAAATATTTCCCTGTATTGAGTACATGCGCTGGTTTGTCCTCCAAGTTGCTTTATTTCATTGCTGTGGGGGACAGTAATGGGGATGGAACCCAGGGCCTTTGCGCTGAGCTACAGCTCTATCCCATTTTATTCTTTATTTTGAAACAGGCTCTCCTTAAGATACTGAATTGTCTTGGCTGGGCCCAAACTTGGAGTGCTCCTGCCTCAGCTTCCCAGAGTGTGGGCATGACAGTCCTGCGCCATCACACCCACTTTGTGGGGGAAGCAGAGCCACCACTTACCCATCGTCTTACTGTTTTGTAGTCTGGTAGTGTGGCTTCGTGAAGAGGGGTCTGAGCCTTTAATGCAAGTCCTGGAGCCAGCGGAGCGCGGTGGCGCAAGAGGATGGCCCAGCCGGCAAACGTGGGCGAGCTGCTCTCCATGCTGGACTCTCCCACCCTGGGGGTGCGCGATGACGTGATGGCTGTCTTTAAGGAGAACCTCCACTCTGGTAAGCCTGAGCATTCCTTCAACTTGATTCTTCATTGGTACATTTTACACACAGCTCGCAATCATGCACAACACTGGGGAATTTGTACCAGTATGTGACACAGGTCAATTCTCATTTTTACCCACATCCCTACCCACCCACACCCCCCTCACCCCCTGTATACATGCACTTTTATTTTTTTCCGAATCATATTTATTCCTTCCCCTCATTACGTACCCACACCAAATTCCCTTTGGATATTTCCCATTCTACAAAAACTATCACACAGTCTGGAGCTCCTTTACATCTACAGGTGCTCATATCAAAGAAAAGATCCAGTATTTGCATATCTATGATCTATTTATTTCACTTATTAGTGTGTCTTCCACAAAGAATGGCCGCTATTGCAAAATCAATGAACAATAAATGCTGGCGAGGCTGTGGGGAGAAAGGAACCCTTCTCCACTGCTGGTAGGACTGTAGACTTGTGCAACCATTGTGGAGATCTATGTGGAGATTCCTCAGAAAACTAGGACTAGAGGTCCCATTCGACCTTGCTATCCCCTTGCTGGAAATATACCCAAAGGAGTTTAAAAAATCACATTGGAAAGACAGACGTACAACACCCTTGTTCATAGCAGCTCAGTTCGTGATAGCCCAGTCTTGGAAACAACCCAAATGCCCATCAGCTGGAGACTGGACAAAGAAGATGTGGTTTTTTTTTTGTTTTTGTTTTTGTTTTTTGAGACAGGGTCTCACTCTAGTTCAGGCTGGCCCTGAGCTCACTATGTAGCCCAGGCAAGCCTCAAACTCAGCAATCCTGTCTCTGCCTCCCGAGCGCTGGGATGACAGGCGTGAGCCACCACACCCGGCACTTTTTTTTTTTTAAAGGGGGTATTACTCTGCCATAAAGAATGACAAGATTGATTCATTTATGTGCAAATGGAGACACCTGGAGGACACACTAATAAGCCTGGAGCATTCTTGTCAACTGGACTACTCCCAGGAAGGGAGGGACCGGGAGCCAGCCGGACTCCAGCTGACAAGTGTTCATTCTTATCTGAAGCGTTTTCTAAGCCGCCAGAAGAGGGCATATGTTGGGGGTTCGTGCAGCATGCGTCTTGAGCCTTCCGTGATGGAAGTAAGCACACACGCAGGGACGCGGCCACTTACTGTGATCCCCGTGAGCCCAGACTCAGTGTCTGCCATCTTTGTTTCATCCCACCTCACTAACTCCAGAGAGTAGAAGGCAGAGTCAGACATTATTTAGCCTGTAAGTCATACTGTGGTTTTAATAGGAAAAGGGCTCAGCCTCTTGAGCGGAGTGCAGGTGAACGGGGAGCCCGTCTTGCTTGCCAGGTGTACAAGTCAGTTGTGCTGTGGAAGGTGAGCACTGTAAGCAGGAGTGTCAGTTGCTGTGCAGCCGTTTTGGGTGTTTGTTGTGAAGTTAAACCACACGTCATTTGGCTGCTGAGTGGAATCTGAGTCTCGTCATAGCCCAGAGTTAAATATGCGTGCTGAAATACCGGAGCACCCAGGCACCTCCGGCCGATGAGAGGTGCCGGTAATTACACGCGGCTGCGCAATGGAGCCTTGGGCAGATGTGCCAGGACGGAGGGTCCTCAGTGCTATTTTGGCAAGCCATTAAATGGGGAGAAAGAAACAAATTGTGCTGATACAGACAAGCCAGGAGCAATTACACACATTGGAAGGTGGAAGGACAATGCCACACTGTGGCCCCTCAGAGAAGAGTGGGTCAGAGCAAGTTGTAATGAGGATTTGCATGTTTATAGATTTTTTTTTTTTTCTTTTTGGAGACAGGGTCTTGCTTTGTAGTTCAGGCTGGCCCTGAGCTCACTATGGTGCCCAGGCAAGCCGCCGCGAACTCAGCAATCCTCCTGTCTCTGCCTCCCGAGCGCTGGGATTACAGGCGTGAGCCACCACGCCCAGCATTATATGTGGTAACGGGGGATCGAACTCAGGTCCTTACGCTTGCGAGGCAGGCGCCGGAACCACTGAGCTAACCCTCCGGCCCTGTTTATAGATTCTTAACATGTAGCAATAGGAACAGATACTTAATAGTATAAAAAGTAATGACAGCATTTTATGGATAGTTAGGCAAATAAGCCTGGAATTACTGTTAAGATAGAATTTAAGTAAGCAGAAACAAGACAGTGCATAAAGCGTTGGTAGCATGGAGCAAGGTGTTTTCTGGAGTTTGTGACAGGCAGCTCCTTGAGGTAGCATGGAGCGTGATGGGCAGGGGGCTGAGTGCATTGCTTGTTCTTGTCTGTTTAGACCGTGGGCCTCTGCTCGTGAACACCTTGGTGGATTATTACCTGGAAACCAGTTCTCAGCCGGTATTGCACATCCTGACTACCTTGCAAGAGCCACACGATAAGGTAACTGCTGACAGGTAGCGGGGACATTTGATACATCCTGCAAGCGTCAGGTAACTGCTTGAACTCAAGGCCACTGCGTGGTTTGTACAGAGCTTCTCCTGGCTTCTGTGTGCCCCACGTAATGTCAAGCTCACTTTACACACAGGAAAATAATTTGTGGGGACCTCCATTTCCAGAAGGCTTTACAAAGTAAAATTTACATCAGAAGTTTTTAAGAATCTTGCCATTTAAATAAATGCTATAATCTTGGCACTGTAACTGTACAGTAGCGGCTGCCCATCTTTAAGCCCACACGTTGAACAGGCTTTTTAGACTCTTAGTAGCATGGGAAAATCTCTCTGCTCAGGTGAGTGACATGCCTAATGAATGCTCCTCCTTCCAGCCACTTCCAGGGTTTCTCTTTCCCATTTCTCTTTATTTTGTAAGACTAGTAAGTCTTGAGTACATAGATTTAAGCACCTTCACTGGGATTTGAAGATCTTGGCGCTGTGTTCTTTTAGAACATACGCTTTACCCCCATGTATCCTGGGCCAAGTTGTAACTTCTGCTCCTGCCTGATTGGTATTTGGGGCCAAAGCACACATGCTGGGAAGTTGTAGTAAGTGGCTTCCAGCAAGATGCCTCACAGCTCCCATAACCTACCACAGATCTGGGGTCAGTGGTCATCATGAGAGAGGGGCTGTGAGGGTGTTTGGTGTCGTGTCCCCCGCTCTCCACCCACAGCCTGTACAACAGGTGCCCTTTTTGAAGAATTGCAAACGTGGTTCTCTCAAGCCACGTGCAGTCCTCTTCTGTTTCCTAACATGGTTTTGAGATTCTTGATTTGATCCCTTTGCCGGTGCACATCAGAGGGCAGACGTGAGAGGCCAAAGTCTATCATTGCCGTCTGCATTTGGGTGCACTTCATTTGTGTGAGGCTTCCCTTTGTTCTTCTACATTTTCAGCACCTTTTGGACAAAATCAATGAATACGTGGGCAGAGCCGCTACCCGTTTATCCGTCCTTTCGTTGCTGGGGCATGCTGTGAGGCTGCAGCCATCATGGAAGCATAAGCTCTCTCAAGCACCTCTTCTGCCTTCTTTACTAAAATGTCTCAAGGTAAGACGTCTGTAGGGTCTGAGTGAGGTGGTGATGGGAGTGACTCAAGGCAAGCAAGCTGGGTATTTACTTTTAGGGTTTAAAAACTTGCAGATGCTTCTCTAAGGTAATGTAGTCTAGAGTTAGTACTTTAATAATTCTCAGACACGTCACCACAGCCATTGAGTATCTTTTGTTTGAGCAAATAGAGTAAAATTTCAGTCAATGGTATCAACATTGTGTTTCTCCACGTATCTTTGCTTTTGTAATTCTCTAGGCTTCCCAGCATTAAAAATGTATGGGGTTCTCTTTTAGAAATTTCTTTTTCAATAGAAAAATGGCTCAAGGTCTCTTCAGCCATCTAGGAGTGGGTGGGGCTGCAGCTTGGTGGCACCAGACCTGCCTGGCAAGCACAGGGTCCTAAGTTCAATCCCCTGTACCACACAAAAAGAGCAAAGCCATCTAGGAGCATGTCACTTCTGGCGGCAGCTGTAGTTAAAGATTTGTTGGTACAGGTCCTTCTGAGTCGCACCGTACTTTCCTTTTTTTGGTACTGAGTTAAGTGAATTTTTCTTTCATAGAACTTGAATTGTTGGGTTTTAGCTTGCTGAAATTCTCAGAGACATTTTATAAATCTGTTCTAGTTCCCTTGCTCTGTAAAGCAAGAAAATGTGGTTAACATGAACTGCCTGTGCCTCATAGAGGCAGGAACATATTCAGTAGTCTTTGTTCCAGGACAGCAGCACCTTTGGACTCATCTAATACAGCGCCACGCCTGTTTATTTCTGTGTCTCACCAACAAGAGTAAATCCCTGTTGTGCTGAGAGTCCGGAGTTACGTTGGTTTGGTGTCATACAGTCACGCGTTTGATAGAAAGAAAAAGCAAGAACAACCACACTTAAAAAAAAAGGCAGTTTTAACAGATGTTATATTCTTTGAGCAAAGAGATTATTGAAAACATAAAAGATATCAAATTTTGAGGCAAAGTTTGATATCTTTTCCAAAAGAGTATGTCTGTCGAATATTAATTATGTGGTCTTATCTAGTTCTTCAGTTAGAATGTTATATAGCTGAAATTAGGGTTGTCCTTTCTGCTAGTACTCATGTATTCCCATTACATAGCCTCAATTCTCCTACCAACGTATTCTTACCATGTATATACCTGCCACAACAAAAGTTTTGGGGCTTGGTGTAAAAAGTAAATTTAAAACTTTATTTCTGGATTCATAGATTTCCTTTCTAATAAGAATAATGGATGTCTTAAGCCTGCATGGTTTCTGGATTAATGTCTTGTTCCATAAATCTTAATTTCCATTACTTAGCAAACATTCATAGTTTAATTATGAGTCAAGTGAGCCGCTGTCCCTGGCTTGAGCTGATTCATTACCCATCGGTGTTAAATGTGTTCACCTACCTTAAAGTTGCCTTGATATTTAAACCAAAATATAGGCAGAGGTTTATTTGCAGATCTCCACTGCCATAAAAGTGAGCCATTAACTTGTTAGCACTATTCCGATTTCTTCTACAATTACACTTGTCTAGTAATTGTAGATTCAGAAGTTATGAACATGTGAAAAATGAAACAGAGAATTGGTTTGGAAGTAGGTCTCTGTGGTACACTGCTTGCCTAACATATGTGAGGCCCTGGTTTCAGTTAGAATGGAAGAACAAACCCCAGCAATGGAAGAACAAATACCAACAACTAGTAACTCCATAGCAAATTACTTTCCATTATGTAGGGTTTTTATAAATTGACTTAACAAAAAATAAGCATACTAGGATTTGACTGTATGAATAAAAACAGAGTTCTACATGCTATGAAAAGACAACTTTCTGTGCCGCTGTCCAAGTATGATAAGTAGAGGATCCTGAGGTTTTAGGAATTAGTCTCCCAACCAAGTGGAACATGTCTCCTGGATGTGGTGGTTGTACGGGGCTGTTGCACAAGATCTCCCAGATTCATCACACAGATCCACCCTCTGCACTTGTTTCTTTAGTGCATTTCAGTGCTTTCCCCTCCTGTCCTAAGGTTCAGGGAGCTAACCCCTGAGGATCACGTGATCTGTGATCCCTCGGCATTTAGAGCCTCCCCTGCTGCCCAGTGCCGTGCCTGACAAGTGTTTCTTGCCTTTACTTGCACAGATGGACACTGATGTCGTCGTGCTCACAACAGGTGTCTTGGTGTTGATCACCATGCTACCCATGATCCCACAGTCTGGGAAGCAGCATCTTCTTGATTTCTTTGATATCTTTGGTCGTCTTTCATCATGGTGTCTGAAAAAGCCAGGTATACAATTCCTCAGGTCTCTGGCCAGCTCCACGCGGTGAATGCCTTGGTTACTGATCAACAAATCCTGTCCTGAGAGGGCAGAATATGTGAAATTCAGTGTGAATGAATGGTCACTGGACAGATGAGGAAATCCTTGGGTGTGCTCTGTTAGGCATGTATGAAAGGCATGCCTGGTGAGATACTGTCCTTTTGTTGGCTTAAAAGGATTAGTCATCAGAAACTGGATAGTACGATGTAAACCTTTCTGATTTTCATTAACTGAGACAGTTTCTATGTGATTGCAGAGATGACTAAACGTGTGGCACATTTTTATTTGACTCTACTGATCTTTTGTGCCAGCACACAAAACTGGTTCTGAGAACCTCTTTAGTGCATATGTAGAAGGAGGAAAGAAAAGGTAGCACATGCTAATTATGATTCCAGCATCAAGGGCCCTGGTATTATTTTTCTAGATCAGCAGGTGGCACAGCTCTACAGAAGTTAGATTGAGAAGTTATGAGCATGTGAAATTCAGAATTGGAGATGCCACTGTGCAGCAGTCATGTAGAAAGAATGAAATACGTTAAGATCTGAGGGGGCAGTGCTGTGATCTCTTGGATAGTGTTGAATAATCCCAGGTGATGTCAGCTTATTTAGTAGGTCCTTGGGAGAAGAGTGTGTCCAGTGTCCATTATGATTGGGAGCTGAGGTTGCATATGGCCCAGGTAAGGCTAGATGAGTGGGATTGTCAGATTCCCCTACTCCACACATTTCCACTAATTTCTGGATAATGCTTTGGTTCGTTCTTTAGTTGTAAGTCTGCATGACGGAGACCATGCCCCAGTTTTAGCACTTGTTCCACAAGCACTTGAATCCTGTTATGCTCTGAGCCCGAGCCAGGCTCTGGCAAAAGAGAGTGGAGTAGGGTAGTCTGCTTCTGAAGACATACATGCTGAACTGAGCAACAAGAAGAATGTTGTGAGGAGAATGACTGTCATCACAGATGGAGTCCAGTGTTTCAGGAACATTTGGGCTCCTTTAGGAGCATGACTGGGGTCTGTCTGAAGGCCATGGGAGCTGCTGGATTTTCAATAGAGGGTATTGAGTGTGTTCAGGTTTGCCTCTGAGAAAACCACATTGCGTGTTTGTCTATTCTGCTCATGTCAGTCTTGTTCACAGCTAAGAGTCTCCTCTTGCTGGTTTCCTTTCTTAGGCCATGTGACAGAAATCTATCTTGTCCATCTCCATGCCAGTGTTTATGCCCTTTTCCATCGCCTTTATGGAATGTACCCTTGCAACTTTGTCTCCTTTCTACGTTCTCACTATAGTATGAAGGAAAACTTGGAGACTTTTGAAGAAGTGGTCAAGGTAAGTTAAAACTGCTTATTTACTTGATCCAGTACTTAGCAGACTATTTAGATGGGCTACACATTCATGACGTCTGCAGTAAGTGGTGGATGAGGAAATTTTGAAAAGAAATCCAGCCTTCTATAAAACCCCACTAGTCAGTCAGGTTTCTATCTTTATGATGAAGACTTGGTATTCTGAATATTTCATATAGATGGGTCATACAATATGTGCTGCTCTGTGAGCTTCTCTCAATGCAGTGTTACAAGGTCCATATGGTAACATGATCAGCACTTCACTGCTTTTTATCATCAATTAATAGTAAATTGTGCACCAGAGGTTTAGCTCAGTGGTTCTGGCACCTGCTTAGCTAGCTCAGGGTCCCTGGTTCAATCCCCAGTAACCACATACAATACCGGGCATGGTGACTCACGCCCACCAGCAATCATTACCACACACCATGGTGCTGGGCGTGGTGGCTCACGCCTGTAATCCGAGCCCTCAGGAGGCACAGATTGGGAGGATTGCTGTGAGTTCAAGGCTTGCCTGGGCTAGTGAGCTCAGGGCCAGCCTGAACTACAAAGTAAGACCCTGTCTCAAAAAAAAAAATCCAGTCAATTGTGTAGTTATGCCACAAAAGTTACACCTGTTATTTGTTATCATAAACTCTTCCAGCCAATGATGGAGCATGTGCGAATTCACCCGGAATTAGTGACTGGATCCAAGGACCATGAACTGGACCCTCGAAGGTACAGAGACTAAATGAATAGCAAGAGTTTTAAGGGTCTCTTGAGAGGCCAAGAATGTGATCTGGGAGGTGTCCCTGTTGAGGTACTGTTCGGGGATATAAACACTCCATTTGTAGAATCATTGCCTTTAGAAGGACTTGTATAGCTGGAGCTTGTGGGAGTCTGACTGGTACTCCTCACAGTCAGAGAACTGGTAACCCCTTTTCCTAGGGGCGGGGGTTGCTGTGCAAGTTCCTACCCCTCAGCGCCCTGGCGCACTAAACCCTTTCTTGGTCATGCCAAGACTGCATGAAGCAGGTGGTGAAAACAAGGGCTCGCAGGAGGCCATGTGTCGGGGAGGGACCTCCCTGGAGCCTGTCTCCCCGTGCCACGGCCAGGTGCCTTGCCTATCCCACCGTGGCATCCTGCAGAGTCCCCAGGCTGTTCACTGGATGCCCTGACTGGAGCGAAGCCCCTGACTCGAAGGCGCCGGGCGTGTCAGTGGAGCTGAGGGTGAGGTTGAAGAGGAGGGAAGCAAAGGGGATGGGACAGGCTGGGCTGCAGGCAGCGCCACTCTCCCCGCGTCTCTGGTCCCTTCCACTTCTCCAGTGCGGGTGTGGAGCACCTTTTCACCAGGCTGAGCCACGAGCAGGCTGCTGGCTCCTTGCCTGGCGCCCTCGTAGCCAGCCTTACCTCTCTGTCAGCTATGCTCCCACGTGCAGCCTCCGTTGGCCTAAAGCAACTTTCTGGGAGACATGTGGTAGGTAGGGGAGTTGAACGATCACACGCAAACAGGCAACCTCATCCAGCTTGAAAAGAAGAACATTTCTGGTCCCTTAGGAGCCTTGTGGGACCCTTTCCCTTCCTGTTCCTTCCCTCCTTGGGGACAGATACTTCTTTTGATTTTTGTTACTCAACCACTGCTCTCGCTTTTCTGTTATTTTCTTGTCTTTGTAGATTTTGCTGTGTATGTTGTTCTGTTTTGAAAAGCTTATTAAAAAGCTGGTCCCTGGCTCAGGCAGGGCTGTGCTGTCACTCTTGAGAGGCCGGGTCCCCAGGATGAGGGCAGGAGCAGTGTCTGAGTTTGGTCCCATCCTTGAGAGGGATGCCTCTGGGAGTGTCAGCGTTACAGCCAAGTGTGACACTTATCGCAAAGCCTCAGGTGGTAAGAGAGTCACGTGGCACTTGGAGAGATGAGGGAATCTTTATTGCCCTGACTGACGTGGAGGAGTTCAAGTCCAAGCCCTGCAAGCAGTCCTACGCAGAGATCTTGGGATAGGGGCAGGGCCCATCTACCTAGCAAGCGTGCTCACTGAGGCAGATGGGCGGAGCTACCATTCTTGAAACCTTAAGTAGAAACATGGTGCAGCACAGTGACAGGCCATCTTGTGGTATAAACACAGTGTGGGGGCTTGGCAGCAGACTAAAGCCTGACTGTTCTGCACTCTTTCTTTATCAGGAGGGCACTGCACAAGGTCATGAGGAAGGCCAGGGAAGCCCCAGGTTTACTTTGGTAGGAATGTCTGGCAAGGCTCCTCAGAGGGCTGTCACTAGGCCTGTGGCTGAGTAGGACAGTGGGGAGTGGCTGTTCTGGGCTGGCCGCCTGCAGCCTTGTACATGTTTGGGGCACTGAGGAGTGAACCCAGGGCCCTGCCAATGTGAAGCAAGTGCTCTATACTGAGCCGTAGCCCCAGCGCCATTTCTTTCAGTTTGAATAATTAATGCTGTCAAATTGGTGTGACCACATCTCTGAAGACTTTTGTATCTTTTCTTACATTTGTGATTGTATTCTGAACATTTTACATCTTTTAGTACATTTAAATTATTTTTTTCAACTGTGGCACAGCATGTAATTTGCATAGAATAAAGTTAATCAGTTTGGCTAAGTTATGACAAAAGTTGCAGTCACAACAACGAGCAGGTCCATGGACCCGGAAAGTTCCTTTTCCCCTCCTTGTTTGGCAGCGCCGCCGCGTTGAAAGCTTACTTTGCTTTCAAACTGGAAGCTACTGGAAGTGGCTAACAGTGCGTTTGGGGAGTGTATTTCTCTGGTTGTCCTGCAGCTTGTTCCTGCGTCTCTGTCACAGCTGTGCTGTCCATCAGGGCTGTGCTCCGTGATGTGTGTCTTCCCATAGCATAAGTTACTTCAAGTAGAGCTGTGGCTCATACGGCGGGGCTCTGGCATTTCCTCCGATGCCTCCAGTCTCTGTCTTTCAGTCCCGACTCTGCTCTAAGGATCAGAAGAAACCTGAGGCTTGGATGGGGACCCAAGGCCGCTTTATCTGCCTGCTGCTTCCCAGCTCTCCCTGTCCTTGATCACCTTGGTTCCGAAGGCGGTTTTCTTTGGGGCTGCTCTGCAATTTGTTACATGGAGGCCATGCCTAGTCTTTACTGAGGAAATGTTTTCTTTAGATTAGTTTCTGTTAACTTGATAGAACCATTTTCAATAGGGAAGGTGTAGATTGCAGGATGGATGGCCAAGTCTGTATACATTAGCATAGGCCAGTGTACTTCTGCCTTAGGCCTTGCGGATCGTGGGCCCAGCTGGCTGAGTTGGTCTGCTCAGGGTGCATTGTGACAGAATAGATTTGCACTTGCTTTTCTTGATTTCCATTGCCCTTTTTTTTTTTTTGCTTTTTGGAGACAGAGTTTCGCTTTGTAGTTCAGGCTGGCCCTGAGCTCACTATGGTGCCCAGGCAAGCCGCCATGAACTCAGCAATCCTCCTGTCTCTACCTCCCGAGTGCTGGGATTACAGGCGTGAGCCACCACGTCCGGCATTGTGGTATGCGGTGTTGATTGTTGGTGGGCGTGTCTCCACGCCCAGCATTATATGTGGTTACCGGGGATTGAACTCAGGTCCATGCGCTTGCGAGGCAGGCACCGGAACCACTGAGCTAACCCTCCGGCCCTCCATTGCCCTTTTTAGGTGGAAGAAATTAGAAACTCATGATGTTGTCATAGAGTGTGCCAAAATCTCTCTGGACCCTGCAGAAGCCTCATATGAAGATGGCTACTCTGTGTCTCACCAGCTGTCTACCCGCTTCCCACACCGTCCCGCGGATCTCACTACCAGCCCTTATGTTGACACACAGAATAGCTATGGTAAAAAGTGACTTTGATACTTGGCTCTCTTGCAACTTTGTCTCTGGAAAACATTGTTTATCTTTGTTGACTTCTTTTCCTAGAGCAAGGCTTAGTTTACTTGCTAGGATATTTACCCAGACATTTTAAATTTGAATTTGCGTTCATTTTCTTCTGATGATGTCCTCCCTTAAGTTTAATCATCCTTGATCTTCAGCCCAGTAGTATGTCCACTGACTTAGCCACATGTCCTCACCATTTAACAAAGAAAGGCTCCAAGCCTTGTCTAAGGAAACCTGTACTTCCTAGATATGTAACAAGAGACCTCCTGGGCTGGAGAGTTTAGAGCTGGCTTCATGTTAAAATCCAGGCTTTATCAAGCTAGAGATTTAGCTCAGTGATTCTGGCACCTGCCTAGCAAGTGCAGGGTCCCTGGTTTGATCCTGGTAACCACATACAGCAATACCAGGCTTGGTGACTTTGCCCACCAGCAGTCAGCACCATGTACCACAATACTGGCTCATGCCTGTAATCCCAGCACTCAGGAGGCAGAGACAGGAGGATTGCTGAGTTTGAGGCTTGACTGGGCTCCATAGTGAGCTCAGGGCCATCCTGGACTACAAGGTGAGACGCTGTATCAAAAACAAAAACTAGGCTTTATCTGTAGGCTACATCGCTGAAGTGTGCCCTTCAGGTTATCCATGTCAGACCTCTCTGAACTTCTGCTGCCAAAGAGCATTTAAAGAACCTTTTCTAAACGTTACTACCTTAGACTGAGAAATGTTAGGAGGTTTCTCAGACTTTAAAAATATAGACAGTGAGTATTATAGAGGACTGTTGTTTTTTATCAGAATAATCAAAACCCCCTTCTGACCCACTCTGTCCTTCCCTTCTCTTTCAGGAAACGCGACGTCCACCCCTTCCTCCGCCTCCCGGCTGACATTGTTCAGTACACCAGGGCAGCTAGCTCATCCTTTGAGTTTCCCGTCAACACGGCCATTACCTGAGCCGCCACAAGTATGGTGTCAAGCAGTGTGCCCGTTTCTGCCCCGCCTCCGGGTGAAGCTGACCATTTGGGGCAGGATTTAGTATGTGGCAGGAATGTTTCACACCGCACATTCAGGAGGCCCTTGTAAAGATAATTGTCAAGGGCATCTTGGAATCTAGATGTACAAAATACAATTTGTCTGTTAAGAAAGCTTCGACAAGTACCTTTTTCCATTGAAAAGATTAAATGTTAGATAGTAAACAATATTAGATACAAACTCTGTGGAGGAAACAGTATTAATTTGCCATGCTGATGGACATTGTTTTACTTCCCAGGCTACTCTTTGGAGCCCATCTATGGTTTGTGGTATGACCACTCCCCCAACGTCTCCTGGAAATGTCCCACCTGATGTGTCACACCCATACAGTAAAGTCTTTGGCGCCACCGGTATGTACATCTTAGATTTGATGAAAGACGGCTGGATTCTAATGATTGCTCTGCGTTCAGTCTGCCACAGTATGGCAGTTTGGCTGATGTGGAAAGCCTGGGCCCCAGAGACATGCACTTGCAAAAGTAAATGCTCTGGGGGCTGGAGATTTAGCTCAGTGGTTCTGGCACCTGCCTAGCAAATGCAAGGTCCCTGTTTGATCCCTAGTAACCACATATAACAATACTGGGCATGGTGACTCATGCCCACCAGCAATCAGCAGCACATACCATAATATTAGGCTCACACCTGTCATCCCAGCACTCGGGAGGCAGAGGCAGGAGGATTGCTGTGTTCGAGGCTTGCCTGGGCTACATAGCTCAGGGCCAGCCTGAACTACAAAGTGAGACCCTGTCTCAAAAAAAAAAGTAAACACACTGACAGGCTTTCATACACTTAACCATGACTACTGTGTCCTTGATAAACACCAGAACTGGCAAGGGGCAGTTTCCTAAAAGCTAGTCACAGTGTGGAATCTTTTCAAACTCTGTGAAGTAACATTTCCTCCTGTACTGAAATCCGCTGGCCCTTGTATTTTGCCAGATACAGTGGTCCAAGATCTCGTGATGAGTTTGGGGACTATTTGCATTCCTGAACTTGTTTTGGCACTTCATGCAAACTTCTGGGGTTTTCAGAATGAATAAAATAAACGCGGGGGGGGGGGAGGAAAAGAACAGCAAGTGAGAGGGAGAGAGAGAGGGAGGGAGAGAGGGAGTGAGGGAACGAGCGAGCGCCATTGGTCTAGATCTCGATCCCTAGGAAATGAACTCAAGCCTTATGTGCAGTACTAGGCTGAGAGTAGAAAGGGCAATTTTTCTGACAGCTGGGCTCAGCGGATCGCATATTTTACCCTGGTCTCTGAGCAGGTGGAAAAGGAACTCCTCTGGGCACCCCTGCAACCTCTCCTCCTCCAGCCCTGCCCTGCCACCCAGATGATTGCCTGCACATCTCCCTCCCCCAGGCCGCAGCCACCGCCCCCCGGAAGGTGAGTGCCACCCCTGCTGTCCCTCTGACTGAACAGCAGACGGTGACTTGCTTGCAGGCCTCGCTTTGTGAAGCCTAATTATGCCACATGGACTTGTGGGAATGAATCAGAATAGTTGCGGTAGCCTGAGGCGTGCTCAAGGCGTGTCTGGCCGGCCCTGGGACCCTGAAGCCCTTTGCAAGCATCAATCAAGCCACATCTACCTTTGTTTTGAGCTGCTGTTTGTGCACTGCTTTGGCATCTTCATTGCTGCTACAGAAACCGTGGTGGATGAAATGCTGGCCCCTTGCACAAATCAGAACGCACACCATGCTATTCTGCCGGACACCACATTCTCCCATGACAACAGGAAAGACCTGACCCAGGATTTAGCTCAGTGGTGCCGGCATCTGCCTTGCAAGCACAAGGTCCCAAGTTTGATATCCGGTGCCACATACCACAATGCCAGGTGTGGTGGCTCATGCCTGTAATCTCAACACTCAGGAGGCAGAGGCAGGAGGACTGCTGTGAGTTTGAGGCTGGCATGGGCTGCATAGTGAGCTCAGGGCCAGCCTGAACTATAAAGTGAAACCCTGTCTCAAAAAAAAAAAAAAAATCAGGAAAGACCTGAGTGTGGTGGCACCATTCTGTTAATCCCAGCCTAGGAAGACTGAGGCAGGAGGATCATGAATTTGAGCCTGCATGAGTTACACCATTTTATAGCCTATCTGAATTACAGAGCAGAGCTTGTCTCAAGAGTAAACAAATAAATGAATAGATAACAGTAAAGAAATTAAAAATTACTATGTGTATGCTTTGTTAAACATTAAAAGTTATTTCATTACATCTGTGCCCTCGAGAATATGTGTATTTAATACGAAACATAAAGAATGCTTATTGTATACCAAAGAATGATGGTAACTTAAAGCCTTTGTGTAATTACTTGAATTGGAACTTTAGTTCCTTTCTTTCATGGAGCACCTTTTTTATTTGAAAGAAGTGACTGGCAAACTTGAGTATGGGCAGATAGTTTCTTTTTTTTTATTTTTCTGAGACAGGGTCTCACCATGCAGCTCAGACTGGCCTTGAACTCACTATGCAGCCAGGCTGACCTCCAACTTGCAGCAGATCTCCTGCCTCAGCCTTCTAAGGGCTAGGATTATAGGTGTGCACCACCAGGCCTGCCTAATAATAAGTGGTTTGTTAAGTTATTAATCATGTCTCACTTCAGGCTAAACAGCTGACAGAATTTATTGCTGATGGTAAAATTCAACTTTAAGATGAAAATTAAGAAATTAAAAATGTTTTTATCTACCACCACCAGCTTGATAGCCTTTATGATGAGATTGAAATTTTGGGAAGAATTTTTTTTTTTTTTTGAGACAGGGTCTCACTTTGTCATTCAGGCTGGCCCTGAGCTCAGTATGTAGCACAGGCAAGCCTCGAATTCACAGTGATCCTCCTGCTTCTGCCTCCTGAGTGCTGGGATTACAGGTTTGAGCCACCACACCTGGCATTTGTTTTTTGTGTTTGTTATTTTGTTTTTGTATTGTACAATGAAGTGTTCCTGCACTTCATTATAAACTACATAACTTGTCGAACCAATATTCTCTCAAGTGCCCTGTCTGTGTGTTACGGAATCCTGCCTAGGTCAAAAATGCATTCAGGGCACACAGCAGGAAAAATTGCTTCGTAGAGGTCGAGAAGATTCCACACTGTGACTAGCTTTTAGGAAAGTGCTCCTTGCCCAGTTCTGGTGTTTATCAAGGACACAGGAGTCGCAGACAAGTGTATGAAAGCCTGGCAGCGTGTTTACTTTTGCAGGTGCACCTCTCTGGGGACCGGTTTTCCACATCAGCCAAACCGGCTTGTTGTGGCAGCCTGAACACGGAGCCACTAGAAGAGTCCAGCTGCCTTTCATCACGCTGGACAGCAAAGAGAGCACAAAAATGTAGAATAGTTCCACTCTTCACCTGGATTTATCATTTTTTGGAAATAATAGTTTTTTTAAAATTAAAATGTTGTATGGATTAACAGGCAATAGATTTATTATTTTTAAGTCAATGTTTTAAAATATCTTTCAATTTCCAATACAGTAGCAGTTTCCAGATTTAACCTCAAACGGAAACTTGGGGTTTTTAACTTAAGACTGTAAAGGCAGTCGGAGAACACTGGGTCCTGCTCAGTGTCTTTACAACATGCTGGAGAAGCTCCAGAGCGTGTGGCACTGTGCCACATAAACCACATTTGCCTTTCAGGAAGAGAGAACGGAGTCTGCACGACCGTGTCTCCACAGACAGTCCCATCTTCCTAGCGACAGAGGACCAGGTAAAACACCTGGGTAACACACACCTTGCTTATCTCTCCCAAACGGATTCTGTGTCCAAGGCGGAGTTGGGTGGTTCACACCTGTGGTCTTAGCTAGCGAGGAGGCTGGGGCAAGAGGCTTTCCCCAAGCAGGGGATGTCTTGAGTTCAAGACCAGTGTGCAGCACAGTCAGTAGCCTTACGTCAAAAAAAAAAAGATACAGAACCAGGAACCAAATAAACAAGTACTGAATTCTAAAAGTTAAACTGTTAATAACATCAGAAAGTGCTTAAAGCAGCTGGATGGGTGGCACACTGGGAGGCTGAGGCAGGTGTGAGCCCCACCTAAGCAACTAGCAAGACACTGTTTCCAAGTGAGAAAAAGGCTGGGAATGTTGCTCAGTACAGAAACCCTGGACTCAGTCCCCATATCACCACCAAGAAACTTTTTTTTTTTTTTTTTTTGCTTTTTGGAGACAGGGTCTCGCTTTGTAGTTCAGGCTGGCCCTGAGCTCACTATGGTGCCCAGGCAAGCCGCCGCGAACTCAGCAATCCTCCCGTCTCTGCCTCCCGAGTGCTGGGATTACAGGCGTGAGCCACCACGCCCAGCATTATATGTGGTAACTGGGGATCGAACTCAGGTCC
>PVIC010004736.1:0-18267 GCA_004025085.1 Thryonomys swinderianus | reverse complement strand
GCTTGTGAGGCAGGCGCTGGAACCACTGAGCTAACCCTCCGGCCCCACCAAGAAACTTTTAAGCTGTTCCCCTGAAGTACCTCTAAGTATGTTGAAAGCTGCTTAAACAACATGGTTTTATCTATTCTTGAAGATACCAAAGCCTGAGAATTTTATATTCTGTGTATTATTTTTAGTGACTTTTAATAGTTCAGCCTTTTGTAGAAGGCTCAGAGAGTCATTTCAGGCCTCTGTCCAGCAGGAAGAATGACTGTAGGCTTTTTCTGGTACAGTCTCAGTTCTTTGCACCTGCAGAGATCGTCTGCCTGTCTCTGACCAGAGTTCTGTCTGTCTCTCTTCAGAAGAGCTGCCCGGCACCAAAGGCTCCGTCACGCTGAGTGATCTGCCGGGGTTTTTAGGGGATCTGGCCTCAGAGGAAGACAGTATTGAAAAAGATAAAGAAGAAGGTAATGTTGTGGGGCTCCTGTGAGATGAAGCTCAGCCCTGGTTTTGTGCCGGAACCGAGTGCTAGTCAGCCCCGGGGCTCGATTGGCTTTGCTTCTGTTGGGGAGATGGCGGGTGTCTCGGAAGGACCCGTGCTTTGTTAAGGGATGCCCAGGACGTGGTGCTACTTAGGCTTGACCCACTGGGCGTTCACTGAAGCTTCCTTTTTTCCGCTCTCCTTTCAGCTGCAATATCTAAAGAGCTTTCTGAGATCACCCCCACGGAGGCTGAGCCTGTGGTTCCTCGAGGGGGCTTTGACTCTCCCTTCTACCGAGACAGTCTCCCAGGCTCTCAGCGGAAGACACACTCGGCTGCCTCTGGGACACAGGGATCCAGCACGAAGCCCGAGCTTTTACACTCCTCCCTGGACAAGCTTGGGCCTGACACACCAAAGCAAGCCTTTACTCCCATAGACCTCCCCTCTGGTGGAGCCAATGCCAGTCCTGCTGGGGACAGGGACCGCCAGACTTCCTTGGGGACCAGCATCCTCACTCCCAGCCCCTGCAAAATTCCACCTCGGAGGGGAGTGGCCTTTGGAAGTGGGCAGCCTCCCCCATATGATCATCTCTTTGAGGTGGCCTTGCCAAAGACTGCCTGTCACTTTGTCAGCAAGAAGACAGAGGAGCTGTTAACAAAAGCCAAAGGAAGCACTGAAGAAGACTCCACGCCCTCTACCTCCCCGATGGAAGTACTGGATAGACTGATACAGCAGGGAGCAGACGCACACAGCAAGGAGCTTAGCAAGTAAGCCTGCTGCCCTCCTGCTCAGACAGAGGGTGCGAGCCGACTCCTCCCTCGGTTCCCACAGAGTCCTGTGAAGGCACTGAGAGTGTCTGCTGCAGAAGGAGGCTCTGTGGAATAGGCTGTTTGGGCCACTGTCCTGTGAGGATGGAGAGGAAAAATGCACCCCAGTATCTCAAAGGAAATAGCAGGTTCCCCTCTACTTAGACTGTTGTGTTACATTCTGGTAATGTGGTTCCTTGGGTAAAGAGGTCAGATCATCAGCATCTTATGCAAGTTCAAGTGGCCTAAGGGCTCTGAGACACTATTTCTGCTCCTCTTTTCAGTCCCCTTTTCAGAGGGTGTCTAGGGAAGGGGAAAGGGCCAACCTGTCCATACTGTGGATCCTATGTTATGTATACATAGGTTCTTGGGAAGTGGTGGTTTCTGTCATCTGCTGTGTAATACTCCACAGTGGAATCTGATGGGATTACATTATAAAACTAGTCGTTTTTATTGTTTTTGAGACAGGGTCTTGCTGTATACTTTAGGCTGCTCTTGAACTCACTGTATAACCCTGGCTGGTTGCAAACTGCATTGATCCTTCTGCCTCAGCCTCCTGAGTGTTGGGGTTACAGACATGAGTCACCATGCCTAGCTGAGTTTTGTCTTTTTAAATTAGATTTGGTGCAGTGGTTTGCTTTTAAATTAGGTTTGGTGCAGTGAATTGCTTTTTCTTAAATGTGGGTGAGAATAGCTTCAGTGGGTTCTCCCTGTGTATTCCACGGAGGGGGCAGAAGCAGCTCCTCCTCACGCTGGGAGACTGACCTCAAGATGCAGGCCACGCAGAGGGAGGGAAGCACACAGTTGGCTCCTCCTCCTCAGGGCTGTGGCCCATCGCAGGGGGCCCCCTCCCTGTTCTGTGCTCAGGCCGCACCGCCAGTTCTGCCCTCGGAGTTTGATGTTTCCTAGGCCCTTGAGGATCCTGAGCACGCGGAAATGATCTGACCTTGCTACAGTGAAACATCCAGATGAGTTTTTCTAGATCACATCAGTAACTTCATTATCTAAAACTTTATTCCTAGGTTGTCCTTACCCAGCAAGTCTGTTGACTGGACCCACTTCGGAGGTAAGGCTTTCTTTAGCACCACGTCCACCCTGCTCGCTTAGGGCCTTTCTGTCCTTGACGGCGGTGCCCGTGGGACACACCTCCCTTGCTTCTCCTCCAGCCAGCTCTCCGCTTGGCAAGGGTATCAGGTGTTGCGAAGTCAGCGTTTCCTGTTTGTGGAAATGTGGCAGCGCTGCATGCCTGGAAGTAGAAGTGCAGCTTTGTGCCAGGCCCCCAGAAAGGACCCAGGGGGTGTGTGTGGGCTGAAAGCCTCCTTGGGGGCACACAGCAGTTCAGGAGCAGCCCGGAAAAAGCAAGGAAGGCTGAAATTGTGTGTGTGTGTGTGTGTGTGTGTGTGTGTGTGTGTGTGGTCAGGTGTGTGGGGAAAGAGTGGCACCCAGAGCCCCACCCCATGGGCACAACCTTGGCACCCCTGTAAAGGGAGGTAGCTAGGAAATGCCTCCTGCCTTCTAACAGTGGCTGCTCCTAGGAACTGGCAGTCACTCACGGAGTAGTTTGTATTTGAAAGAATTGGGTTTCTGAGACTGTTACGGGAGGGGCTTGATGGAGCTGTGGATGAAAGACCTTTGTGCCCCTCTCCTCTGCTGTGAAATCAGGGTCCCCTCCCTCGGATGAGATCCGCACCCTCCGAGACCAGTTGCTTTTACTGCACAACCAGTTGCTGTACGAGCGCTTTAAGAGGCAGCAGCACGCTCTCCGCAACAGACGGCTGCTCCGCAAGGTGATCCGGGCTGCAGCTCTGGAGGAGCACAATGCTGCCATGGTGAGCACCGGGATGGGCCTCTGCGTCTGTGCCAGCGTGGCAGCCTTCAGGACAGCGGCCAGGCGAGTCAGAGCTCTCGGGTCCAGCCCTGCCAGTGGGGTGCTGGGTCCGGGCCTTCATCTCTGAGGTTCAGCCCAAGCGCTGGACCACAGAATTTCCTCATGTTCTCTGAAGCCTTGGGGGCTTGTGGCTTTTTGTCTTTGTTTGCTTGTAATTGGCTATGATGATAAAAGAGTTGAAAGGTAATTTTATTTCTCCAGAGGGACAACCAGGTCTGAAGCCGTTTCATGGCACAGAATTGGTACAGTGCTGTGGGCATAAAACCAGTGAGATTTGGACTGGAGTATTGCCTCTACTAGCTTATTATCTTGAAGAAAAAATTTGACCTCTTGAAACCTTGTCACCAGTTCTGAGAAGGAGTAATTGTAATAGCATTTACAAACTGTAATTGTAGCACCTAGTTTTTAAGTTTTGATGATTAAAAGAAATGGTATCAGTAAGAACTTTCCTGTGCCTTGCTTGGTGTAAGTGTCCAGTGAACGTTCGGTGTTCTAGTGAACTGGTCAGGACCATGGGTCAGAGGTCTAATTCCCCTGGTGGCAGTTAGGGCTTCTAAAAGTACAGAGAGCAGCTTGGTCCCTGAGATAGGCTATTTAAACAGCTCCCGGTCCATTTGCTAGTGTGAAATTGTGGAGACCTTGCCTCAAAGCCCATGAGACAGTCTGAGCCGTCGTACGCTGCATCTGTAGTTGCGGTTCCAGGTAGCACCTGACTGTGGAGAAGGTTTGAGCGCAATGCCCGTGTTGGGTGGTAGCTAAAAGGATGGCACCTCTGGTCTCTCCTAGAAAGATCAGCTGAAATTACAAGAGAAAGACATCCAAATGTGGAAGATGAGTCTGCAGAAAGAACAAGCCAGGTATAGTCAGCTGCAGGAGCAGCATGACACTGTGGTGACGCAGCTCCACAGCCAGATCAGACAGCTGCAGCATGACCGGGAGGAATTCTACAACCAGAGCCAGGAGCTACAGGTACAGCTGCAGTTACAGGTGCTGGCACAGGTAGCCGGGGGCCTGGGCCACGGGAAGGGTGGAGGGTGCTCCTTACCTCTTGTCTCTCGGACAGCTCACCTAAGCTGAGCACTTCACTCTCTGGAATCATAGTAGACAGATTCAGGTCACTACATCCTCATGAGGATGGAAGTTCCCAGCGCTCTTAGTTCAGAGCTCCCTTACTGTGGAACCCACAGAAACCTGTGATAGTTCCACTCATGAGGGGATCTAACAAATCACCAGCTGTTAGTGTCCTGACAGCTTAATAGCTGTTTGAAAATAATACATACACACCTACATTGTTTTGTTTTTTTTTTTTTTTTTTTGTACTGAGGATCTAACTCAGGACCTTGTGCTTGCCAGGCAGGCACAGCATCACTAAGCCACATTTCCAGCCCTTACACTTAACATTTTGTTTGTATGTTTGTTTTGAGACAGGGTATCAGTTTGTAGTTCAGGCTGGCCTTGAGCTCACTATGGAGCCCAGGCTAGCCTCAAACTTAGCAATCCTCCTGCCTCTGCCTCCCGAGTGCTGGGATGACAGGCGTGGGCCACCATACCTGGCACTGTGGTGTGTGGTACTGATTGCTGGTGGGCATGAGTCACCATGCCTGGTATTGTTGTATGTGGTTACTAGGATTGAACTCGGGGCCTTGTGCTTGCTAGGCAGGTGCCGGAACCACTGGGCTAAATCTCCAGCCACACACTTAGGTTTTTTTAAATGTTCAAATAACTGCAGTTCCCAAGGCTTTGCGCATCTGGTGCCACCACAACACAGATCTCAGTCTTGGAATTGGAGTGGACAGTGACACCTCATTTCCTGTTTCCTGCTGGTCTCTCATGGTGCTCTTGTGCCACACCAGCCACCCAGAGCCCAGCCCTGTGGAGCTACAGCTTCCTCCAGTACATAGCACGATCTAGTACTAAGCCATCAGCTGCCTCCAGCTGTTTAGTAGTTCACGTCACATCCCACAGATGTCACTGTGTCTGCCTCCAAACCGTGTCCAGGCAGAACCTGTGCGTTTGCTCCGAGCCCCAGGGCTCTTCTCTGCCAGAGGCCAAGGATTGGGAACTAAGCAAAGTGCAGATTGGGAACTAAGGTCTTTTTTTCTTTGTTGTTTTAATTAGATAGTAAGGGACTTAGAAATCAGCCACAGCTTTCTTTTTAAGACCAAGAAGTCAAATGCTGATGGTCCAGAATGGGAGAGCACGTGGGGAGCTGGACACCCCACGTCTTGTGGGTTGGCCACCAGGCGGGCCCCCGTGTGCCAGGGCTTCATGACCACATCTGTTTGGGTAGACAAAGCTGAAGGACTGCAGGAACATGATCGCAGAGCTGCGGGTGGAGCTGAAGAAGGCCAACAACAAGGTGTGCCACACCGAGCTGCTGCTCAGCCAGGTCTCTCAGAAGGTAAGCCGAGTGGGCCGCTGCCCCCTCCCTTCAGGCATACTGGGTGCCATCCTTGAGTGTCTGCAGTCCGTGCAGCAGGGACTGGTCCTGCCCCTCCCGCCTTTGGATGAGACGTGGCAATGTCAGGAGATTTTGGTGCCACTGGCAGCCCGTAGGTGGGGGTCAGGGTGCCGCCACAAGGTCTAGTGTGCAGATAGCACCCCCAGCACAGCAGAATCTGCTAAACTCCAGGCCATGCATATCCTATGGAGGAGCCCTTTCGCAGCACAAATGTGAAAGTGTGTAAGGGTTTGGAGCTGTGACCCCTCTTTGGGCATTCAGTGAACTTGCTATGCACCATTTACTCAAGCACAGGTGAGTCTCTCTGGGGTTCTACCCATGGACCAATGTCCCTGCTGTCATGGCCATGTACCTGTCCATCTGTCCAGGTGTCCTGTGGCCATCAGTTAGATATAGTCCTGCTTCCCCTCTGCATAGCACAGTTTTGAGGTGCATTTCTGCCCATTTTTGTTGCTCTTGGGGTGTCTTCATTCCCCGTTAGCCTTAATCTGGGAGAATTGGAAACTGGGGGAGTTGCTTATTCTGCCCTAGTATTGAACCCTTGTGGTCCTAGCAGGTTTCCTGTTTAGTGTGTTTCCGGTTTTGTGGAGCTAGAGTGTTCATGGTGTGTGTGTGTTTTGGTCAGCTCTCCAATAGTGAGTCGGTCCAGCAGCAGATGGAGTTCTTGAACAGGCAGCTGTTGGTGCTTGGGGAAGTCAACGAGCTGTATTTGGAACAGCTGCAGAACAAGCACTCAGACACCACCAAGGTATGTGGCACTCAGAAGGACAAACCTGGAGCCCTGGGCAGTGTGTCCCAGAGACCAGCTTTGTGACTTGTTCCTCAGAGACAGCGTGGCTGAGGCCACCACTCCTCTCCCTGCCCAGCACAGGCGCTGCCCAGCCTTGTGTGTGTCCCCGTCCCCTTGCTGGTGGCTCTGAAGTAGAGTCTGCTTGATGTCCATAAGGAAGCTGGAAGGATTGTTGCAGGACAGGTGTGGAGGTGTTTCCTCTCTTGTCCTGTGGAGGGAGGAACATGCCGCTCAGGGCTGTGGGCGTGTCCTGGTATATACCATGTATGTATGACTCTCTCCCTTTTTGTGTTGAGTCTGACTTCTGCTGATGGTCGTTCAGTCCTGGCGACAAGGCCGGCGACAAGATGATCTCACGTTAATGAGTGCCTCACCAGTAGTATCAGGACAGAAGTTCCATGTCACTTTATAAATAGCCTCGGGTAATGCTGGCAAATGAGTTGGGAATAGAATTTTAGTAGGAGATATTCAGGTGTTTCCTGTCACAGCTTTTCCCTCACACACAAGCCCCTCTTCAGGATTTCTTGGGCATGTGCTTTTAAAGTGTCTTTTTGGGACAAACGTAGACAGCAAAAAAACCTGTTTGGGATTTGGCTGTCAGACTTCCCCTAGAAGGATGTTGCATGTGTAACTTTCTCTAGACACCAGCAGTGACTTGTGAGGGTAGAGTGGCTTTGGGAGAAGAAGGTGGGAAGGGCCTGGGAACCCTCTGAGGGAGTTTGCTGGGGCCTGCTGTACCTGCTGGCGGAAGCGCAGAGGGCGTGTTTCTGTGGTGTTGGCTGCCACTAGGCATCCTTGAATGCGGGGGACCTTGAGCAGCCACCTGCCCACAGAAGACAAGGGAGATGCTGCTGACTTGTCTTCGGGCACCTTCCAGTTGTAAATCACATGAAGACAACAAGCCAAAATGTCCTCACAATAAGGCCTTTTATTGTTTCACTTGACAAGAAGGGCCGGTTCTGGGTTGGTCAGGTTGGCGTTTGGGGCAGGATCCAGAGCCAGGCTCTTTGACATTCTCTACCACGCTGCCTGTGCTGCCTGCTTTGTCTTGTGCCCAGCTGTTCCTTGTTCCAGGCAGTGGCCGAGATCACTTGTCCTGGCTGGATACTGGGTGTGTCGAGGAGGAAGAGAGCGTCTCTGCTGCCTCGTGCGGCAGGGAGACCTTTCCCAGAAACCTCTGCCTCCTTCATCAGTCCTTGTTTGCCATTATTGAGTCACGTGCGCAGCAGTCCCCATCTGCACCTCCAGCCAGCTAGGACGTGCCCCTGGGCCTGGAGCTGGGGTGCAGAGGAGAGACGGGAGTCCAAGAATCAGATGGGGATGGCCAGCTGCTGCAGAGGGCTGCTGTGAACCCGTGGACCTTCCAGACGTAACTCCTGGGATGATTAGCCATAAATAGCGTCCCTCTGTGTCCTCAGAGGTCGGCTCCAGCACGTTCCTTGTGTGGAATGGTGTAGCACACTGTCCCTGCTCTTCGCTTATGTTTAGATTACTTAATACCTAGTGCGTGTGCTGTGTAAGTAGTTGTTGCACTATCTCTGTAGGGGAACAGTGACAGGAAGAGTGTGCAGGCTCAGCCGTCTCTTTTTGAACATTTGAGATCTGTGATCACTAGTCCACAGATGGGCAGGGCTGGTTGCTATTGCCTGCGCTGATGTCTGGAGCCGCTGAGCTCAGCGGCCATGGCCGTGTGGCCCCGTAGCCCACCGGTGCTTCCATCTGTTGCAGTCTGTGCTCTGAAAACTTGTGTCTGCTGGGCCACTTAAGGCCAGGAGTCTTCATGAAACTACCTCCTTGTACTTTGTGGTCACTACCTTTGTAGTAAGCAAGCATGAGGGGCCAGGAATTTAACTCAGTGGTTCCAGCATCTGCCTCGCAAGTGCAAGGTCCTGAGTTCAATCCCCAATACCACATACCACAGTGCCGGGTGTGGTGGCTCATGCCTGTCATCCCAGCACTGAAGAGGCAGAGGCAGGAGGATTCCATAAGTTCCAGGATAGTCTGGGTTACATAGTGAGTTCAGGGCCAGTCTGAACCACAAAGCGAGACCCAGTCTCCAAAAAGAAAAAAAAAGCAAGCATGTGGCTCAGTTTTATGTTATATACATTTCACTGTAGTGAATACACACATAACACGTGCTGCTAGAAAGTTACCTTCCCACCTTCTTTCTGCACATTAGTGTGCCCTTGCCCTGGGTTTGCCACCCTAGAGAGCCATCCACCTGGGCACTGTGGACATACCTTGAACAGACCTACTCCATGCCTGTGCATTCCTGTTGCCTTCTCTAGCTCTCTCTCAGCTGTTGTTAGGAGGGGGGAAAAATAGAAAGCAAATAACCCTTCCTGTCACATCTGTGAATACTGGTGCAGGTATGTGCGAGTATATCCATTTCATAGTCTTCTTTTGTATCTTTCACCAATGCTGGATTCCTTTCTAACAGCTTTCAGATATAAATGGACTTTATGTAACTGCTCCCCTCACATGGTGTTGCAGGTTGTTGGCTCTTGCAGATACATCGTGACGATCATTTTTATACAAAAAGGCTGTCCAGAGTTTAGAGTTTCTAGGTTACTACCTAACAAGATTACTTTCCAGAAAGTTGTGCTTGGTTATATTTCTGTTACTTGGGGTACTGAAGTGTCCCCTCAAAGCTGGTGGCAGCTCTTCACGGTGGGTATGGCGCACTCATTCTGTCGGTACTAACTGCAATCTCTTAGGAAGTGGAAATGATGAAAGCTGCATATCGGAAAGAACTAGAAAAAAACAGAAGCCACGTTCTCCAGCAGAATCAGAGGCTCGATACCTCCCAGAAACGGATTTTGGAACTGGAATCTCATCTGGCCAAGAAAGACCACCTTCTTCTGGAACAGAAAAAGTACTTGGAGGATGTTAAGGCCCAGGCAAGGTAACTTGTACAGGAGAAGTTCGGGCAGGAAGGGGTGCCAGGGTGCGGGCCTTCCATCTTCTGGGTGGGCCTGTGTCTTTCAGAGGGCAGCTGCAGGCGGCAGAGAGCAGGTATGAGGCTCAGAAAAGGATTGCGCAGCTGTTCGAGTTGGAGATCTTAGGCTTACACGGCAGGCTGGAGAAAGACAGCCTCCTGCAAAAGCTTGAGGAGGAAAAGGCGGGAGCGGCAGAAGCTGCAGAAGAAAGGTAGGAGGAAGGGCTGCTGCCCCACCGCAGGGCAGGAACCGCGCGGCCCGCACCTCCCACACGGGGCGTCAGAGCCACCGACACCTCCCCCCGGATTTCTTGTAGGCTTGACTGTTGCAATGATGGCTGCTCAGATCCCTTGGAAGGGCACAGTGAAGCGGTGTCTGGGCACAACGGTGAGACCAAGATCCCCAGACCTAGCAGCGTGCGGGCCAGTAGTGGAGGCCGAGGAGCTGGAGGTGGCGGCGGTGGCGGCGGTGGCGGCAGTGAGCTTTCCCCCCTGGAGAGACCCCCGAGCCAGAGGGCGGGCCCCTTCAGCAGCCGGAGGGAAGCCACCGTGAGTGAGCCCACTGCCAGCATCCCGACGGTCGGCTCACTGCCCAGCTCGAAAAGCTTTCTGGGCATGAAAGCCCGAGAGTTGTTTCGAAACAAGAGTGAGAGCCAGTGTGATGAGGACGGCGTGAGCACCTGCAGCCTCCCCGAGAGCCTAAAGACTGACCTGGGCAAAGACTCGGGTGTGGAGCCCAAGACTTCCCTGAGCCTAGACGGCCCCCACCCTTCTTCCCCCGGCCTGGACAGTGTTGGACAGCTTCGTATCATGGACTACAACGAGGTTCATCACGAGCACAGCTAAGGGGGAGGTCAGTCAGTGTTAACCTGTGTCTTCTGGGCATAGACAGGTGGTATGAGTCATGTTCAAGGTATTCCCGTCTCCAGGGTCTGAGTGGTTGCTCGTGTGGAACGGGACGAGGTCCTTTGACGTCTGAGTGTGAGTACAGAACGGTTTCCGATCTGGCATCGAGATGCCTCTTCACCTTCACCTCCACCTCGCCCTCGCCCCCAGCCTTTCATTTACCCATCAGTGTGTACTAATCAAGGGCCAGTTGGCGTTCCTCAGTAGCTTTATTTCTTCTCCCCCAAATGGTTGCATCCTTTGAACCTGTGCAATATGAGGCCAAATCCCAGCTGTTGAGTCCCACACTGCTCTGCTTCCCTGATGCGCAGAGCACGGTGGCTCTGGGTCAGACCGGGCAGGTGGTAGCCTTGCAGGTAAGTTCTGTTTGTCCCTTCCCTGAGGGCATGGCCTGCAGAGCTGATTGTCTTCACTCGGGAGCATTTGTGGGAGACTTTCCCTGCTTTTTGGTTCTGAAGTTCAGCATCCACAGCGCAGATCCAGAAACATAAGGGTTCTTTCACCCTTTCGTTCTCTGGGCAGTTCTGATGTGCTTCCAAGAAAACATGTGTGAACAAGTGTGGTTGGCGCTGTGGAGACCACACGGCTGTACCTTCGGGAAAGCGCTTGTCCCCCCTCCCCTCCCCCACTACCTCTTATTTATTTGGTATTTGCTTGAACGCTGGTACCATGCTGAGCCTAGGCTGGCACGAGGGTAGCAACCCTGTGCCACAGGTGGCGGGGAGGTCCCTTGGAGAGGTTCCAGGGGCTCTCGTGCTGGAGCTGAGCCTCTGGGATGCTGTCATGCCGCTGAGCCTTTGGTTTACCCCTTCGATCTGGCTGCCTTCCCTTGAGTTCCCCGTGCCTCATTTTTGTTACCTACTCCATGACACTGCAGCAGAGAACCCGCGATGGTCCAGGGTTTCTTCAGAGCTTACGTGACCATTTTTCAGGCTGAGGGTTGCCTCCTGACTGCCAGTTCTGGGTCACCAACAAGGTAGCAGCTTTTCATGCCATGTCTAACATTCAGGGCTGGCTCTTTCGGGAGCATGATGTGTCACCCTTGTCCACGTCAGGAATGGCAGAGCAACCAGAAACTGATTCTGGGAGGGTGTTGGAAAGGCCGGCTGTCGGTCCCCGTTGGGCTCCCCGCGTGCTCATGAAAGGTGGCATCACCCAGACTCTGGTGGCAGTAGGGAATCCAAGCCCATCGGATGCCCCGAATAAACACTAGAAGCCTAAGCACTGTGCCTGGTGTTCCAGTCCAGCCCAGGAGAAACCTGGTAAAAAAGAGCCTTTCAGAGAAGAGAAGTGTTCAGCTACGGGAAAAAGAAACAATGGTACGAAGTCGTAGCTACCAGCGCGCGAGGGGGAAAGTCTTTTCTTTAAGTGTTGTAGTGAGTATCCTGGCTTCCCGACTGGGGGGACCAGACCGTTACAGACTGTGTGTCACTGCGGGACAGTGGTGAAGACCTGCTGGCGACAGGACCCGTGGTGTGGCTGGCTGACCCCTGACCGGGGGTGTGGTGCTGCTGGCCATCCAGGCCGAAATAGCAGCAGGGCCACACTTCTAACTCAGCTTTGTCCAAAGGAAGGTGTCCCCGTTCAGTCTTCCCCAGCGTCCCGGTTCCGTATGAGAGGACAGCATGAACAAATTCAGAACAGGAAGGAAATGCTTCAAGTTAACTACAGAAGTCAGTTTTACCTGCTTCCCCTCTTCCCAAGCCTAAAGATCTGTGCCACAGGACAAAGGTGCCCCGCACTTACCTCCAAACCTTTTCCTTAATTAGCAAAGAAAAAGAATTGATTTTAAAAACGGACAGGCTGTGAACTAAAAGGAAAGAGGCGGCGTGGTATGGTGAAGACTCCACGTAGCTAGCTCCTCCCACGCAGGTGGGCCTGGTCTGTGCCGTCGCGTGCTCCTTAGTTCTAGCAGGCCATGCCTTTCTCTGCTAAGCTTGGCAGGTTGGTTCCTGGAGCCAAGCTGAAGTTCCTCTACTCAAAGTATAGGGTTTTCTGTTGCAAAGGGTTCCATTGTGGCAGTAGAACTTCCTTTGTTTGGAATGGGATAGGCTGTGTCACTCCTGGCGTGACAGACAATTGTTTTAAAGGCAGAAAGGCAATATATTGGTAGGGGAGGAATCCTGAGGGGCAAGTGCGGCCCAGACAAAGGTATTAGAACAGGTAGTGTGCCGGACAGGCCTGGTGTGTGTGTTGTTGGGTCAGGTGGCCTGCATCCTAAATCCCTGATCCCACACTGTGAAAGCCAGGATAACACCAAGCAGGGTCGGCAGGGCCAGGAAGCCTAGGTCTGTGTCTTGTTCAGCATGGATCTGTTTAAAAAGCGCTGCTGTATTGTTTGGGGCCATGGAGGAAGATGGAAAAGGGGTAGGAGGGTGCAGAGGAAATGAGCTCCTGGAGCTGCTGCCAGAAATAAGCACGTGTCTCCAGTAGAGCCTCTGAGGGGTTTTAAGAAGCTCCTGATAAGGCTGCACCATAATATCTATAAAAATTCTTACTTTGGAACTAGGAGAGCTACATAGTCATGAATGTGAGAAACTCAAAAGTAGGTGGTGTTGGGGTCCTTTAGTGGCTCCGGAGGTTGTAAGAGAAGTCCTTGGAGCTGAGTGCGGGGACCAGTGTCACTGAAGCTGGGCCGGTGACTCCTCTAGGTTCCCCACCAGCTCCCACGAGACAAGGCTGCTGGCCGCCGCCTGAGGAAGCGCTGCAGGGGATGCTTACTGTGTGTGGTGTGGTGCAGACCACTCTTAGACGGTACTTTGTCAGCCCAGGAAGAGCTCCTGGAAGCCACTGACACCTAGCTTAGACTAGCTTCCTCCTAACCCCCATGCCGTAGTCAGAGGCCAGAGCTTCCCGGGGCCAGCAGGATAAAAAGCAGCAATCATGCAGACTGAACGTCGGCAGCAGCTTGCACTTCACAGTGCTTGTGTTGACGAAGATGAACCGGCAGTTCAGAGGACCCGTGCAGCAGCTGTGGGGAGAGGACGCGGGGGCTGCGCCGCAGAGGATAGGAAGCTGGGTGCATTGCCGTGAGGACAGTACAACGTGTGTGCTGTGGCCGGTCGACGGAGAGGCCCGCCAGACACCAGAACCTTACCACTGAGCCCGAGAGAGCTGAGAGCAAATGGAAGCGCCAGGGAACATGCTTGGGGTTTCTTGTTAAGCACAGGGCGGGGGGAGCAATGTGGACGGCTGGGGAGATTCAGACACAACCCAAGCCCAGCCCCCCAGAGAGGCCGGCTCCCCAGGGTGCCGAGCCCCAGGTCACCCCTGCACGTGACTCCTCTTCACTGTCCAAATCGACCTCCACAAGCGCTGGAGAATGAGCCCAGTCCAACTTGTCCACGTTCTGTGTACCTCTAGAGTCGTGTGGTGCTCGCGCCTCCCCAGACCACTGCGAAGCCCCTGAGGGCAGTAAGTGAGCTTTCCCCACAGGCGGGAGAGCGAGCTCAGGCAAGGCCGACTGGCCCTTGGGCTGCTCCTGGATCCTTGCTCCCACGTGCGTTTCCCCTTCTGCGGCCCCCCAGGAATCCTGGGGCAGCTGGAGTTCCCATCTTGGCCACATGGTCCTGCAGTCGTAAATGCTGGCCCAAGAGAAGAACGGCTGCAGATACACAGGGATCCCCCAGTTCTCTGCACCCCACACTCAACCACTTCCAACTTTGAAATGAGTTAGTGAAGGCCAAGGAGGCCTGTGCCCCTTCCAGTGCCACCACACTGTCCTCTGTCTGGGATGAGCGGCTGGTGCAGCCATGAGAGTAGATCCTTCCGAGGAGACCCCAGCACCGCACACGCCTTGCACAAGGTGTGGACAGGAGGGTGTGGTGCTGTGGCACATACTGTGGCTCTTCAGAGGGGCGACCAGGCATTTTGCACTAGGAAGAATCAGTGATCTCTCTTCAGAAGATGTCTGTGGACCACAAGTACATTACCGAGGAACAGGTTTTGCTAAGCTAAAATCTAGTTTTGTAACGCAATCATGGATGAACCATATGTGGGTAACTTGCATTTAAAGGAATCCCATCAGTGAAAAGAATTCGATTTTTTAAACAGACTGCTTTTAGTTAAATGGAAGAAAGTCACTTCTTGTCGAAGGTTTAAACTTTCCTGCCTTGATGTTGAAAGCATGTCAAACAGTCCACGCTGGATGCCATGACGATGAATTGCAAGAGCACATGGTACAATATCAGTGAATGGGAATTGGAATCAGAAGGGCTTGCTGCCCTTCCTAGGGTGTTCTCAAGTGTCAAGGCAGTTGCTTGTGTTTAACTGTGAACAAATAAAAAGTTATTGTTTTGCACTACTCCTCTGTGTTGGTTCAGCACGCTGGTCTTAAATGTGTGGCAAGGGAGGGAGATGACAGAGGGCTCAGTCCCAAGACGTCCACCAGCCTGGGTCTGGAGCAGTCACGGTGGCCGGCCGGAGGAGGGTGTGGACAAGTGTGGGCTCTAGATCCAGACCCTGTAAGGACCTATGAGTGGCACCCAAATCTCCGCTCTTCCCCAAAGAATCACGTGCTGGTCGTCTACCAGAGAAGTCCTGAAAGCCCGCAGGCTGCCGTCTGCACCCCCGTCCTGGGCTTCCCATGGTCCTTTTCTGCAGAAGCCCACAGTTTTTTCTGCTGCGATCTCACTGTCTCTGAGCCCTGCCAGCTGCGGCCTGTGGGCCAAGGGAAGGCCCAGCTATCACCTGCTCTGTGCCCCGCGGGCATCCAGCAGACGGCAGGAAATGTCCTCTGCTTGATTCAGAGGTCCACGCGGGCTCCCGATCGGTCGTGCAGCCCGGTGCCTGGGGAGGGGGAGTGCACCACAGGGGGCTGTCAGGTGTGTGCCAGCTGACCTGCACCTGGAGTTCAGCGCTGCGCCCTCCGTCTCGGCGGGAGAGACAGCTCCTATGAGACAGACTCCCAAGTGGCAATTTGGGATTCGTGCAAAAAATTCAGGTTTTCTTGCGGAACAGGTCTCACTAGACAAGGAGTTTTTCTCCCCGAGGAGAAGCATCTGCAGGCTGGCCCTGGCCCTGCACTGTGAACCTCTTCGGCCTGCCTGGAGATGGTTATACCCCTGGTCCCTGGTCTATGAGGGACTTTGCGGGTGCTGCCCCATGAACTTGGATGTCTTAGGAAGAACACAGCTAAGCCCCAGGAAAGCATGCCAGGCAGAGAGGCAGTAGAACACTTTATTCTTGACTTTCTCCCCCCGAGGAAGCAACAATACAGAAGCTAAGTCGTCCCCTGTGAAGGGAAAAACCAGCAGTCAGCATGACTTCCGGCACGCTCAGAAGCCAGGGACACGTTTCAGAGTGTTTGAGCCTTGATAGTGCTTGCTCAAGAGCCACAGAACGGGTTTCTTTCAGCCGCTGTCCTGGAAGGACAGGAGTGCTCCCTTTCCAAAGTAAAGGAGAAGGACGACTGAGACCGTTCCCTTCACTGTGGCCCAGACACTTGGACACAGGCTGACCCTCGAGTTCCATCGAGCAGCAGGAGCAACCCTGTGCTACCAGAGAGGGCTCGGGCCTCTCCTCACTGCCCTGCCACGCAACCATGCTCGCTGCCAAGCTGAAGCTGCAGCTGCAGCAGGCTGGGCACAGCGGGAGGCGCTAGTTCAGCACCTCTCCTCTGGGACACCCACTACCCAACACCACACTCTTTGGACAGCTTCTTCAGTGGGCATCCTCTTCAATAGCACAGGAGGAGAATCAAAAAGTCCGAGGTGAAAGCCAAAGAGAGATTCTCAAGAGTGTAGTGGCCCCTCCTGGGGTTCAGGGCAGGGACTGTGGGCCCATAAGAGTGAATCAAATAGTGCGAGCCAAGCTGGTTAAGCAGGGCACCCCGCGGTGGAGTTACAGTTTCCCACCGGGTGGTCTCCAGGGGGGTTTGGACAGCCCTTTGGCACTCCCCCTAGGTCTGAGGCTGTCTTTTACAAGTTGCCTACACTTGCGTTTTCTTAGCCAAGCCGGAGGTGGAGCAGCTGGCCCGGTGGCGTTCTGGTAAGCCTGGGGCACACTCACTTGCTGCAGAACCTTGCGGGGCAGTTTCTCCGAGTGTGCGATCCATTCTTTCATGGCATCCAGGACAAGGGGGATGAGGCTGACCACACCTCCATAGTGGTTCCTGGCCTCGTCACAGCTGAGGTGGTTCACCACGTCGTGAGGGTACCTACGGGGTGGCCGGGGTGGCAGTGAGCCACGCAGTCGCTCTGAAAGGTTTCAGAACTGGCTGCACACAGGTTCTGGTTCACCAGGGTTGGGGCCAAGGGCCTCCAGTGTTTCTCACGGGAAAGGTAGGAGCTGTGGGCCATTGACCTGTGGGGGGGGGGGGCTGGATTAGGGGCGGAGGAATCTGCTGCCATCTTTTCAGGTTACACCAGCTAGTCCTTTGACCCTTCCCACCCCAGTATCCGAAGGCTCCTAAGGCTCGGCACATTGCACGCTGGCCCCTGGGGCTGGGAGAAGGACCCAGAAGGGTGTGGGATGGGTCTTGGGTCCTTTTCTTTATTCCCAGTGAGGCACTCTGTGGACTTCTGGAGCACCTTTTGTGGAAGCCTTTCTCCCTTGGCCTGGTGCTAAGCCTGGCAAGGTACGTTGTGCGCTACTGTGTGACCTGGCTTTACAGAGCTTTCACGGAGTTCATTTCCCCCTAGTCTGAGGAGTGCTCATGGCCCGCACCCAGCGCATCAGAGCCTCGTCGGCAGGACCCAGGACTTACTTCGCCCTCAGGCTGCTCAGGTCATTGCTCTGGCTGACCAGGGTTTTGCACTTCTCCAGGAGGTTGTTGGTAACCGGGGAGCCAGAGTGTATGGCCTCGAAGTTCTGGCAGAGCTTGTTCAGCTCCGAACAGATGTCCAGGAACATGAGCAGGATCCGCCGGTCCGTGGAGTTGTAGCAGTGATGCTCCATGTAGCTCTGCACCTGCGAAGCCCGCGTGACGTGAGCTGGGAGATGCACCCACCCAGGCCAGTGGCACCCTGTCCCCCCTCCAGCTTCCTGTGCTGACCACGATGCAGCTGATATCATTCATTGTCCCAGATGCCCGGCCACTCCTTACCTAAATGCCACAAATAGGTAGGTAGTGTTTCATTTTGCAGATAAACACTCAGAATAGTGGAGGTTCAGAGCAGTGGAATATACCTGTCAGTTCCAGCTCAGTCTGGGCCCAGTCCATACCCCAGTTCCCCGACACAAGCCAGCCACCAGCCAAGTCAGAAGGGGCTTGGCCCTGACCTTCCAAGCCACAGTCCCACATGGGAACTCAATCTCAGGGCTGTGGCTAGGGTCGCTCTCCTGAGGAAGGAATAGAAGAAATGGGGATCTTTGCGTTTTGGGTGCATTGTGTTTACAAGGAACGGAGGAGACAGGTCCGCAAAGGGAACTGAAGGAAGCGGTAACTACATGACATACAATGGGGCCTCTGCTGCACAGAGCTTCCGGGCCAGAAGCAACACTAAAACCCCACGCGGACATGTTTAGGAAGTATGGAAACTTCCAAAAGAAGCCACTCCAGAGGCTAAGAACACTGACTCTCGGATCTGCTCTCAGGTCTTCTTGGTGGGGGAGGAGGTCCGTCCTGGCTCGCGCAATTTCTCCACTCACCTGACAGCGCCCAGCGCCTGATCTCTGCTGGGTGGGAACTGGCCCATAGACTGACCCACTTAGTTCTCTCCAGTCTGATAATGCAGGGGGATCGCCTGCCTCCTGGCGCCCAGACACCCTGTCTGAACAGGCTTCCCTGTGGCTCAGGGATGGCTTCGCCCTCGCCTGAAGTGGTTCCTCCAAGACGTTGTCGTGGAGAGGCTTCTGCCACACACCTGCGTGGGTACCTGGAGCCACCCAGAAGCTGTGCGTGTAGAGGCAGCGCAGCACACCTTGGCTTAGAGAGGGCAGGTGGGGGTCAGAACCCTGGGCCGGGGTCCACCAGTGGGTGGGACTCCAGTACTTCTGGAGACTGAAAACCTGCCCTGCACCCTTGGAAGGCCGAGCTCCCAGGGACATGGCGAGCGATGTTCAGACAGTTCAGGGTC
>PVIC010004735.1:0-60703 GCA_004025085.1 Thryonomys swinderianus | reverse complement strand
AGAGAAAATAATACAAAAATTCATCTGGAACCACAAGAAACCTAGAATAGCAAAAGCAATTCTAAGCAACCACGACATGGCAGGGGGTATTACAATCCCCAATTTAAAACTCTACTATAAAGCCACTGTGATAAAAACTGCATGGTACTGGCAAAGTAACAGACCCGAGGACCAGTGGAATAGATTAGAAGATGCAGAACAACCCTGGATACACTAAGCCACCTTATCTTTGACAAAGGAGCCAAACATCCTCAATGGAGGAAAGACAGCCTCTTTAACAAATGGTGCTGGAAAAATTGTGCTTCAACTTGCCAAAAGCTAAAGCTAGACCTATCTCCTTCACCATGCACAAAACTAAACTCACAATGGATACAAGACTTAAACATTAAAACAGAAACAATAAGCCTGCTGGTAAACAGATTAGGTAAAACTCTTGGAGACGTTGGCTTAGGTAGAGATTTTATGAATAAAGCCTCTATAGCACAAGAACTAGCAGAAAGAATCAACAAATGGGATCTCATCCTTCTGAAAAGCTTTTGCACAGCAAAAGAAGTCACTGACACTGCCAAAAGACCAACAACAACATGGGAAATAAATATTTACTAGCTGTTTATCAGACAAAGGGCTATTATCTACAATATATAAAGAACTTAAGGGCCAGAGGGTTAGCTCAGTGGTTCCGGCGCCTGACTCGCAAGCGCAAGGTCCTGCGTTCGATCCCGGTAACCACATACTATGCTGGGCATAGAGACTCACACCCACCAACAATCAATACCGCATACCACAGTGCCGGGCGTGGTGGCTCACGCCTGTAATCCCAGCACTTGGGAGGCAGAGACAGGAGGATTGCTGAGTTCGAGGCTTGCCTGGGCTACATAGTGAGCTCAGAGCCAGCCTGAACTACAAAGCGAGACCCTGTCTCAAAAAAAAAAAAAAAAAAAAAAACATTTTCATGTTGTACCTTAATTTAAAATGGAGGAAAATATGTTCAGGTATCTATAAAGCCTAACCAACTCATGTCAATTGTGTCATTTATATATTTGAGTAAAACATCTCAGTAGTATGATGCTGAAATAAATACTGGATCTTTCCCAACGATACACAGTAGGTAACCCAAAGCAGGCAAACAGCTTTTCCAAGGGCATAAAAGAAACACTGAACTATAGAACTTGCAGAGACATTTCAAATGCTTGGCCCAAACCACTCAGCCATTCGCTGCTGTGTAAAGCAAAGCCCAGGGAGTCTATGCTCCTGCCTAGGGCTCTGACTGGTCAGGACCAGGCTGCCTAACAAAGCCAGAGCCCTTCAGCTCCATAGCACACCTAGACACAAGGTCTGAGCAGATTTTAGAGAATCTTTACACCAGGGCCCACAAATGACACTCAAGGTACATGTCTGTGCCAGTGCAGCCTCACTGGAAACCAACATATTCTTGAAAGAGACATTTGCTGTCTGGCCCTTCACAGCAAGTGTTAGCCAACCTCTGTCTTAAGCAATCAACAGTGACAACAGATGTGTGTGTGGAAGTCACTGTAAGCCACAGGACACCATTCAGTGGAGTATCACATGGCCACAATCAACAGTGACAACAGATGTGTGTGTGTGTGGAAGTCACTGTAAGCCACAGGACACCATTCAGTGGAATATCACATGGCCACAAAAAGCAGTATGGTACTGACTCTGCAACAACATGGGTGAGATGTCATCACAGTAAATGCAAGAATCCAGGTACAAGAGACCACATGTGTGGTGCCATCAGCAGAAATGTCCCAGATAGAGAAATCCAGAGAGACACAAAGGCTGGACTCCAAAGGTGCATCTCACTGTTCTACCAGCCTCTGTAAAACAGCCCAACAGCTCTGGAAGCATGCAGGGCCAGAGCAAACCGCCAATGTCTGCTGCCCATGAGTATGCCCTGTTCCTGCTTTTTAAGGGCATCTTTAGCTCAAGGACAGAAGCATCAGAAAGAAAAAAATAAAACAGGAGAAGCTCTGGCCCAGAACTTTAGCAGGACACAGATGGCATGTCCTGGACAGAGATTCCCCCAGACCACAGGAGCAGGATGCCTTCCAGAGAGCCAAGACAAGGTGAAAACACGCTGTCTTTTGTGAAGATGATGAGGAGCGCCTGGGCCTTGGGCACTGACCTGAGCAGTGCAGGAGCTCCTTCACTCGAGGCTTTCTCAGGCCCAGAACTTGCTGCCATAAAAGGGAAGGAAGCACACTCAGTGCTCACAGGAGGCAAAGAAGGGAGACTTGATCTTTGTGCAGTCCACATGTGGGTGGAGCCTCCTCTGCTTCTCCCTCTCTCTCTCCTCTGCCTTCTCTCCCCCTCGAATCTCAATCCATCTGTCTCTGCCTGTCCCTGGATGCGTCCCCTATATTCCCCACCTGGCTGTGCCTCTGGAGGCTTGGGAGGGCCAGGTGGGAACCTAGAGACTAACCACAGGTAATGGATAAAGCTGCACTTGGTAGCTGGTAAGAACCCCGCTTCAGTGCCCAGGTCGCCACCGCAGTCAGGCTAAAAGGACAATGGCCTACTGTGGTCCCATCTTGGCTCATGGTGGCGTGACAGAACAAGCAGCAGAGGAAGCCATCTCAACACCAGCCCCAGGGCCAGCATGGGCAGAAAGGTGCAGAGGGCATGGTCACCCAGGTCCTCCTGGTCTCCTTGGGCATGGTTGTGGGCAGCTTAGGGGAAGTCAGGAGGAACACAGGTCTTGATTTCCAGCCACAAGACAGGAATGTTGGGTTATTTCTGAGAGGAATGAAATACACATACATACATACGGACTGAACCATTTAAGTGACCACTTGGGAGATGTTTAGTATGTTCATGGTGGTGTGCAATCTCTGCCTTCACCCACCCCCAAGACAATCTCCTTCCCTCCTTCTCACACCCCCTCCCAACCCCTTCTCCACTGTCTCTGCAGGAGAGAGCACCAGGGTTGTTGTCTACCCTATAATCTTTTCCCAAGGGAGTCTCCTGGTCCTTCCTCTGCCGCCTCTATCAAAACTGCACTGTCGCTGTGGTGGGGCCACACCAGCTCATGCTTCCTCACTTTCATGGCCACCAGGGCGCCTTCTGCTTCACCAAAGCAGTGGCAGGATGAGGGATGAGCAAGGTGATCCAGGGAGCCAGCACAGGCACAGAGTGGCCAGAGAAACATAAGGTACAGGGAAACACAGGGCTCAACCACAAGTCACTCCTCGGGATCCTAGAAAGTCACTGGGCCAAGCCCAGAACCCAAGGACAGGAGGAAGCTCTGGAGCTCCTCAGGGACAGTCATCTGCCATCTCTCCTTGTTCAGGTCAGAACAGTTGGATGTATATAATGTTTCATCTCAATAAAAGAGCAGCATATATTTTAATATCTTACTTTTTTAAAATTTTGATAACTATTCTTCAATAGTAGGGAAATTCTTTTCTGTATTTGAAGCCATTATTCTGAGGAATCCATTTACTTCACCAGATGCTCAAGGGGTCCTTGGTAAAACGTCAGGGTCCCCAGGACTGGATACCTCACAGACTACTCTGCACCTGTTTCTACCTGCACAGATGTGCAGCCATCCTGTCCCCTCCCAGGCCCACCCTGGTACTTAGCAGAGAGCCAGGGGCCTCATCTAAGAGGAAGCCAGGCTATACCCGGGTGTTGCCTGAAGATAGGATGGGGGAGTACTGGTTTCCTTGCTCCAAGGTCAGAGGCCACTTTCTACCACTAATGAGGACTGGTTCTGTAGCAGTCAGAGGAATTAAAACCCAAGAACATCCTTGCCATGGAGCCTTTATGGCCTTCTCATTCAATGTAGAAATGTCTCTGAGCATCTCTTAAGATGCAGAAGTCCTGGAAAGAGTGAAACCCAGCCTAGTGAGGGGATGGACCTAGTCAGGACAGGCCAGACTGGGCAGTGAGTAGAGGAAGGCCTCACTTCGGAGGACCTGAAGACTCCTGGTGTGACTGATTATAGGTGTTGCCCAGGCCAGCATGCTCTGTGAGCCAAGTACCAAGGTTCTCCTCCCTCCTCCCTGGGAGGTGCTTCCCATGAACCTGCACTACTGCCCGGCATCTGCCCCGCCACACTCCACTGAAAGTGCAATGTCCTCCAGCCCTGGGATGCCAATCTCTGCACTAAGTTTGTGGTTCCCTCAAGTCTGCATACTGTACCTCTGACTCATGTATGTGCATTACTGTCTGACTATAAACGCCCAGAGAAATAAAAAGTGTCATCTGCCTACAACCTGCCCTGCAAAGTGCCAAGTGGTTTATAAACATATTCCCATCCAAGCTCGCTCTACTCCTGTGAAGTCAGAACTACTGATAGAAGGAAAAAGTACAGCACAGCAGGGTAGACCTATTGCTCATATTCTAGCCCACAGAGCTTCACACTTTCCACTGCACCACTCCTCCTCCACTCACAGCATTATCTCAGGTTCCATGATCCCCTCAGGTTTCATAGTACCCACAGCTGGATTCTCCTTGCTGCCTGTAGAATTTTACTGAGTTGCTGCTATGTGCCAGGCACTGCACCCTCTCACAAACCCTGAGAATGAAGTTGTAACAATTTGCCTTCTAGACAAAGTGATAGAAAAGAAAGCTTCAGAAAAATTCAACAAGATAATCCCAGATTGTGACGAATGCTACATTAGTCAGTACAGTTGAAGTTCTGCAGCAGTAACAAGTAACCTCTGGGAATTTAGTAGCTGACAGGTTTATTTTTCATTTACATCACAGTCCAACATGGTTTGTGCAAGTCTTTTTGGCTTCCTTATGGTAATACCAAGACTCAGGCTCCACACACCCTGGGCCTTTGTCCACCAAAGTGGTTGCTGTATGGACAAAGAATTTGGAAAATCACTCAAGATTCTGCACCCAATCTAGAAGTGCTGTGTGTCATTTTCTGTTTGCAACCCACTGGTCTCAACCTAACTTGAAGAGAGAGTGAGAAATGTGGTCCTCCTTTAAATCTCCCTGGAAAAAGAAGTTAACTTTGATGAACACAGAATGCTGTTTCTAGGATAGCAAAGGAAATCAATACAATGATACATAAGAGTATTGAGAACAAGAGGCCTGTTTTTGTTAGATGAGCCAAGGGAGGTCATTTTCAGAGAGAGTTGAAAGAACCAGCCAGGGGACAGGAGCTCAAGCTCAGAGATCAAGTATAAACATTAGGGACCAAAAGTATCTGTCACATTCCAGGAAAAGAAAGAAAGTTATGAGGCAGGTAAGGGACAAGCAAGGGCAGGACATGAGAGCAGTGACCCCTATGCACATCAGGTCCATCAGATGACACTCTAAAAACCACCCTAGCTGGACTTTTCACACTTTATAGTGTCCAACTTGATTATTCTGGGCTAACCCTGGGTTTTGTATTTCGTATTGCTCTTTCCTTTATGAAAATAACACATGTACAAAAGACACACAGACCATAAGGATATGTTCACTGATTAGTCACAAAGTGGGCATTCCATACATCTTCCCACCTGGACCAAGAAATAGAACATGATTGGACCTCAAGTGGTCCTATGTCCCCCATCATTATCCCAAAAGAAACCATGTCCAGGATTTGCATCTTGCATGCTACTGAGCTTCACAAAAATGGAACACCTGATAGGTAAAAATGAGAATTAACTTGTGTCATATACTTGTACAAATTCCCCAATGTTATACATGATTTTGAGATGTATATAAATTATACCAATAAAAAATTCAATTTATTTAAAAAAATGGAACACTTGGACTTTTTGTCTCCATATTGCCATTGTGAAGTTCATTGTGTATAGAAGTGCTGTTTCATATGCAGGGTATGAACTGACCACAATTTATTTGGCTGTGCTACTGCTGCTTGACTTGGGTGGCTTTCAGTTTGAAGTTGTGACAGTGTGCTGCCATAACCTCCTAGTGCATTACGTAGCTGCACCTGTGTGAGTGTTTCTGGTGGGGCATATCTTGGAACCAAGCAGTTGAGTCTTGGAGAGGTACACACATTCAGCTTCAGAAGAGTCTGCCAGGGCCAGAGATATAGCTCAGTGGCATAGTGCCTGCCTTGCAAGCACAAGGTTCTGAGTTTGATTCCCCTGTATCACACACACACAACAGTCTGCTAGAGAGTCCAGCATGATTGTTTCAGTTCCTACCAGCACTGTATCAATATTCTGGTATTCTGTGTCTTCTCCATCCCTTGTTATTGCCATGCCACTTGTGTAGCTATTCTGGTGAGTGTATACCAGTCTCAGTTCCCTGACAACTGATGACTGATGCTTATTCAGTACTCTCTAACTAACCAGAGTCCTTTTGTGCTCCTCTATGTTGCAAATACCTCCTCACTCTGTGCTTTTCACTCTCATCATACATTTTGATAAAAAGCTCAACAGAGTCCAAGTGCCAACTTTGTTTTTTAAAGTTAGCTCCCTCTGGGCTATCTTCTAAAAGGTAAAATTGATTTTTTAAATGTATGGTGTGAGGTAAGGACTGAGCTTACTTGTTCTCCAGTGACTTTTTAATTAGCCCAGCACTAAATACTGTCCAGATCATGACTGTCCTCATCAACAGTGCCATCTCTGTCACTTGTCAATTGCATACTCTATGCCAATATGTGCTGTGGTCTCTATTCCCTTTATTGGTCTATTCATTAACCCTGTGTCTATTAGAATTTTTCCAACTGTCTTGGTGACTCTAGCATGCAGCTAGAGTTAAGAACCACTGATCTAGGACCTTAAAATTCATAGAAACAAGTTCGACTAAATGCAGTGTGTGAAAACTCAAAAAAAGACTCAAGAGCACAAAAAAAAAAGAATTAAATTTGAGGCATGGAAAAAGCAAGGGTAAAACTATGCAAAAAGCTTCTGTGGAGTACATGGGAGAAGCAGTAACAGACTAGAAGTGGAGAGCAATCAATCCATTCAGCTCTTGTTCTCCCTCTAATCCTCTCCAGACCTGCAGAACTTGCCAGGCCACTGTAAAAAGAAGGAACAGACATTAGGAAACCTTTCTGCTCAGGTTACCAGACAAGCTGAGGAAACCTGATCCCACCTACAACCACATTTGATTCTTGAGTTGCCATGGCACTATCTAAAATTAATAACTAGGTTTTAATTAAACATTGATTAGCCACTAATTAGCCTAATGATCAGTCTTGGGGAGAAGACAGGGTTGTCAAACACCATGATGGAGGAAAGAAGATCATGAAAGATTATGGCTTAGGCAGAAATACTATTTGTACCTCCCTCCAGGCCAAATGTTTTCTATGATTTGGGTCCATTATAAATGATGATTTCGATGTGAATTTTCCTAATTGGTTTGAGTCTAATGAAGTCCCAGGTGACTGATGCAGGTAAGATTGAATCTCATTGCCTTTCATCAGATTTCAACCTCTTACTGCCACGAAAGGGCCTCCTTCCACTCGGAGAGAAATTGGTTTCTGTCCATGTGATGAAGTCATCCTGGCTGAGTCTGTTCTCCCCTCTAACCCTTTCCTGGGAGTCAAACTTTGCTTCCCTGGCCATATTCCAAGAAACAGCCATGGCAAGGTGTACCCTGACTAAGAGATCTGCAAACTCCTAGGGCCTGTACCTCCTAGCTCTGGTTTTACCTGAAAAGGGCACCCCACTCACATGTGAACTGATCCTAGAGGAGGCTGTATTCAACAACCCTAAACCAGTAAGCAAGGCCGAGTTAGTTGCTCACCATAGACAGTTGGTACGAAGTCACCATGGAGGCCAACCCATGGATATTAACTATGCACCAAAGCCTGGGGAGGGAGGATGATGTGATAATACTCCATCATTTCCCTTGTATCTCTGTAAGCTTGGATTTACATGGAATCATGCAAAATTCCTTGAACCTCCATGTTTATGCTAAGCCAGAGTGGAGGAGAGAACAAAGGTGAGAAAACTGAAATCCAGAAAGTATTAGAGCTAGGAAAGATACTTTTACTACAGAGTCCCTCATGAGCAAGAGATTCCTACCAGGAAAGACTCCCAATGCTTCTGGAAAGACCCTACCAGGGCAGGGCAGGGGAGAGTGGGAAAGGCTCAGAAGCAGTAGGGAGTATGCACCCCTTTTCTCCTTTTCATGATTATGCTGAAAGACAATATGAAATATACCACTTTAATCTTCTGTTGCTATTGGGGCGGGGAGTCTACTTTGTTTTTGCAGTGCCAAGAACTAAGCGCAGGGCCTCGTACACATTAGGCAAGCACTCACCACTTAGCCACACCCAACCCCATCTTGGCCACTCATAAGCATGAAGTTAACAGCAGTAAGCACACTCATGAATATGTAGCCATTGCCTCTATCCACCCACAAAACCCTTTTCATCTTCCAAAACTGAACTCTGTCCCCATGAAACAAAACTTTGTCTCCTCACTCCTGGCAGCAATTATTCCTATTTTCTTTCTCTAAATATGATTATTCTAGGGACCTCCTACAGGTAGAATCATGCTTCTGGGGCCTCTGGGTGTGTGTGGGTGTGTGTGTGTGTGTGTGTGTGTGTGTGCACGCGCGCATGCATGTGTGTGATAGAGACAGACAGAGACAAAGACATAGAGATAGAAAGAGAAAGTACATGAAGTTCCCTGTGTCCGAAGCTCCTTTCTTTTAAAGGCTGAGTAATATTTGTTAGGAGTGAACCACATCTGGCATATCCATTATCCTCCAATAGACACTTGGGCTTCCTCCCCCTTCTAGCTGTTGCGAGGATACTTATATTTCTTGATCTGACTAATTCTGAGTCTTAAGGTGAAAAAGATCAAGCTAACGGGGCCCCTCCACACACATTCATGTTCCACTGGACGATATGCAAGATTTGGTCCAGATCCTAAGATTCTCACAATCTTTTACACCCACTTTTATCTCTTTCACTTGTGATTTTCCAATAGCTTTTGCCACATGAACACATGGGACGCATTCACCCCCAACTTTTATCATCTCACCAAGACATGGCTAGCACTGGCCATGACAGCACCTGTGCTAGGAAGAGGTTGGAGTAGGAGGTAGCAGGAAGGACGTTGGACCTAAGTCCAGCCACCACTTGGCTAGGGACCTGGTGGAGCCTTGGACTCTGCTCCTATGATTGTATGTGGGGCATCACACCCCTAGCTGTTCTTCATGTGAGGCCTGGAGCCCTCCTGAGTCCAACAGTGGCCTGAGAGGCTTTTCTGGCTTTTACTCCCAACATCCCTAAATCATATTGAAAAGCAGCTCTTTCCTGGCCTGAGGATCAGGCCTTCACACTGAGGGGACAGTGGCCACAGCTGTTACCACTGTCTTTTGCAAGTCACATCTACATACACTTCCACTAACAGTATGACCATCAGAGCCAAAGGTGGAGCCTGTGCCAGGCCAAAGGGCCACTGCACTGGTACCACATCAGCCCCATGTAAACTGCAGGGAACTGAGGCACAGAGATGTCACAAGTCTGAGGCCACCAGCAGGTCCCAAAGCCCCAGGACAGAGATAAGAAATGGGCCCATGGATAGGGGTCCAGCATAGAGTGCACTTCCACCCACTGCCACAGCTTGCAGCTGGGGCTGAGGTCAAGACTGGATGGAAGAAATGAGCCTGGAAAGATGTAGCATCACCTTCGGGCAGAGGAGGTGAAGTTCCCATGCACCATCCTCATGTCCTTGTCCCTCCTATGGAGGCCATGGAGCCCTGTCTGGGACAAGACATCATGACAAGATAGAGGGACCTGGTTTTGTGTCCCAGGAAAGGCAATGTAAAGAAGAGTCCTTGTGTGATGCACCAGGTCAGTGATTTCCTGGAATCTGCTCACTACAGCTGCCACCAAGACTGACTGATACACCTGCCTCTTGCAGTCACTATCCCAGAAGCCTTTGGTCTGTTTAACCACGTCTAGGCCTCCATTTCAGAAGCAGCCTCAGGGTATGAGTCACTTTTACACAAGTCACACACACCACGTGATCTGTGCCGTGATTTTGCTTGGCCTGATGCCTTCAGGTGCCAGGGGTTGGCAGTGCAGAAAGGGATAAAGTGCAGCCTTCTACCTGGGGTGCTGCCCAGGTAGAAAAGAGGATAGAGGGGACACTGATAACAAAAGAGGCCCAGGGTCCAGGGAGTAGCTCAGTGGTAATGCTGCCTGCCTGGCAAGGACAAGGTCCTGAGTTTGACCCCCAGTTCCAACGGGAAAAATATCAACACTAAAATATCAATAACCTAGTTTAGTGGTACCACCACCTCCCTTGCAAGCCTAAAGTTATGAGTTCAATCTCCAGTACCATTAAAAAAAAAGAGAAAGAAAGGGAGAAAGGAAGGGAGGGGGATGGATAAGGAAAGGAGGAAAGAAGGGAGAATGGGGTAGGCCTGGGCTTCCCACTCCAAAGCCTGCTTCTCTCCACATCCACTTGCACAACTGTGTGCATATTGGTTGCTGTGGACATCTTGTAGGGCAGAAATTGGGGAAATGATGTGTTAGTCATGGGGGAGGCAGTTGTCCTCCAACCCCCAAACCTACAGCCTCCCACTCAGTAGGCACACAGAAGGAGCACACCCCTTGCTGGGCTGCATTTTCAGGGTAAAGAGCCCCTTTTCCAAAATGCATTTAGGGATCTACAGTTCTGGAGAAAACAGGCTACTCCCAGCTGCAATCCATAGTTCAGCATGGCCTCATATGGAAGGGAAGGTGACAGCTGGCATTTGCTACCTCTACTCACTTGCTTTTCAATGTGTCCAGCCATCTCTGCAAATTGAAAATTCCAGAGAGGTTCCTGAGACACAAATCAATGGTGATGAGGCCTGAAGCCGGAGCTGTGAGCCGAGAGAGGGCCAGGCGGATGAGAAGTGGCCCAGGGCTGCCAGCCAGGCACAGCCCCACCTGCTCATCCACTAGCCTGCCAGAGACCATGAAGGCCCGGCCCAGCACACCACTGCATCCCTGAAGCTCTAGAAAACATACACATTAGCAACAGGAGAGGAGGTGCGGACTTCTTGGGCTTTTATGCTTTCTTTCCTCAGGTGCTTCTAGATCCTCCCCTATGCTCAGGAGCTGAGCTCAGTGGCCACTGCCTTTGCAGCTAAAATGTTCCAGGAAGCAGAGAAGGGAATTGCAGGAAGTACCACTGGCAAGGATGGAAAGAACAGGTATTTTTCTCTCTGATTCTCCACACGGGCTCCAGTTGCACTGCTCTATGGCACCTGCCAGCCTTTTCAACCTATCCACATGCTCAGCTCTCTTTCCCTGGAAAGTCTGAGCCTTGCTTCCACATGCAGCCCCTCCGGAGTTCGGCAGATACAACAACAGGGTTCTGAAGTGCTCAGGGGCTGGGAAGTGCTTCTGTCTTGGTAGTATCTGGACCAGCATCCGAGGACATTGACAGGCTGCAGCAGCTCTGTGTGGAGGAGAGGCTGGGTCACCAGCAGCACAGAGGACAGCAGCACAACCATCCACAGCAAGTGGAAGTGGGAATTCCGCAGGGATCCAGGCTGTCTGATGTCAGATCCCCCCCATCCGTCTGGGCAAACCCTCCCTGCCAGGCTGTGCTGAGTGTAGCCCCGGTGGGAGACACACAGAGAACACTAACGATACAGTTAATGATGTTACCACAGGTGCCTTCAAAGGCAGCAACAGAAAAGAGGTGACCTGTGGTTAGTATGTATAGGTTGTTGGAGGCCTGAGCAGAGGACATTTGAGTTGGCACCTCAGTTATGGGAAGACATCTCCATCAGCATCTGGTGAGAGAGTAGAGGGTCCTGGGAGATGGACTTACACACACATGTACACACACACATAGCATACAAATGCCCATGTTTGTTCACATGCACAGACACACATGTGTACATACACACATGACACAGAGATAAAAAATATATATGTATATGCACATAAGTGTGTACACTTATTGGGCACACAGACACAAGTATATGCTACATAAACACATACATATACGCACAGATGCACATCTATACACACATGCACAGGCACACATATACATGTGCACAGCAAGATTTATGAGTATATGGCACATACACAGGTGTGTGCATATACATACACACACATGAACACAGGGATTCATGTGTACATATATCGGTGTGAACATGTACACATAGCTGCAATTTACATGTGTGTGCATATACATTCATAGATGTGCACGTACATGCAACTCCACACATAAATACACATTTACACGCTGACAGACTATAATTGGGACAAAATAGCAACATACAACAAAGGTTTGCTCTGGCTCCCAGTTTCCATAGTTGGAGTCCATAGATAGCCAGCAGCACTGCTGAAATGGCATGGAAGGGCATGAGTGAAGGATAGCTACTCACATCATGATGGGCAGGAAGCAGAGAGAGAAGGAGAACCTACAGAGGAAGGTACAACCTTCCCACTCATGCTCAAGCTTCCAGTGATCCATCTCCAAACAGACTCCTCTGCCTAACAGCAAGTCATCCATAGTGGCCCATGATCCAATCACCTTCCAAAGGCCCACATTGGGACACATGAGTCTTCTGGGGGACATTCTAGATTCCAGCTATAACAACCATATATAAAACATGTGTGTTCAAATGTGCATATGAATATATACATACTCATGCATGTATGTGCAGGCATAGAGACACATACACTTGCAACCCATACATATAGACACAGGTATACTATACACAGATGTACACATAGACAGACATGTGTGCAGCCATAGATATATACATACATGTGCATATCCAAACATAAAGACAGAGGTACATGCATGAGCAGACTTGTCTGTGCAAGCATAGATATACACCATGCATATCCATACAGACAGACAGAGGTGTATACACACAGATGTATACATAGACACATGCATGCATATATTCATATGCACATGTGTGCAGAGGTGCACATGTAGGATTACACCTGTGTGTATGTGTGTAGATGAGTGTATGTACATGTGTTTATATACACAGACACATCTATAATATACACACAAAGGGATCTTAACAGGAATTTGACCTCACACTGAATGTCTGTGTATACACAAATACATATGTAGGTGCATAATGTTTGCACACAAGTGAAACATACATACGTATATATACACCTACCTATATGCATGTGCACACACATACATAGACACACATGTATGTTCAAAAGATAGCTAAGCTGTCTCCAGAAGAAACTTGAAGGCCAGGGCAGACATTGCTAAGGAAGGCAAGGTTAGATAGGAGAAGGGGAGGGTAAGGCACACAGGTAGCTCCCAGGACAGCCTTGCTCATGTCTGTCCCATTGCCTCTGCACATGGTAGGGTGGGTGTCCTCAGAAGCCATGTTTCTCTCATGAGGTATATCCACCCCTGGGATGCTGAAGGAGTTGCCAGGGAGCTGAGCCTACCCCACCCACCCACCCTCCAACTGTCCACGCAAGTCTCTCTTGTGGCTTACTGTAAGCAGGAACACTCAGGACCCCCAGATGTAGCAGACCCCCATGGTGAGGAACATGTATGACAGTCCTCCCAGGTGTCCTATTGGAACACTGCCTGGAAGAGAACCTGGAGGTTTTCTGGCCCAAGGAGCCCAGTCACAGAGAGCAGTGATGAGAGGTGAGGCCCAGAGAATGTGTGGCCCCAGGCTCAGGGGCCATCTGAGGTTCTCAAAGGTGCAGGTGGAGTCAGATGGGCTCCAGGCCACTGTGCCAGAGCCAAGTATCGGGGCAGGGTGGGCGCAGGTGAGGCCACCCTCAGCCCAGCCAGAGGTGAGAGAAATGGGGAGGGGGTCAGGACCACCACACTGGAAGGGTAAGAGGAGTCTGGCTCTCAGCAGCTTCTGGAGAAGAGCAGACAGAGCCTACAAGTTGGATGCAAGGCTGGAAGAACGAGGAACCAAGGCATCCCTGAGGCTCCTGGCCCAGACACTGGCATGTTTACCTGGTCCTGATGGAAGGAAAAAAAGAGCTGTCTAGATCTGCACTTCTCCCGTGCCCTAGAAAGTCATACTTCTTAGATATTCCTGAAATTATTATCCATGAGCCATTTCCCTTTAGGAAGCAGAGTGAAGGGTCTCACTCACACAAGTGACCTTGAGGGGGTGACACTTGCCCAGGGAGTAGGGCTGTCTCTGGCACTGTCCAGGTGGACAGAGGCCAGGGCCTCCCTCATCCCCTCCAGCCCACACTGGCCAGCATTCCTCTTCTCCAAAATAGTGTCTCTGCATGGTACTGGGGCCTGCAGAGGTCTGAGTGCAATTCTCCTCCCCACCATTCACACCTTGGATCCTCATGGGGCACAGAGTCAAAGCACACTCTGCTGTCCGTGGCCTCAGGCGGGCTCTGCTCCTCACATGGGGAAAGCATAGAAGAGGATCTATGGGTCTGTGACCTGGGCTTCTTCAGAGGAACAGTCAGAAGGTGCAGCAGGGTGAAGCAGAGGAGCCACCTCATCAGTGAGAATGTGTGGGATACTTCAGGCAGAATGATGTATAACCCCTCAGCAGGATGAGCCTCCCCTTGGAAAACAGTCTCAGGAAATAAAAGATACAAGCACTGAAATATATGCACAAGGAGATAAAACAACATTAGAAATGCTAGCCAAGACTTGGGGTTATTTTTTAATGCATCGCTAATTAGAAAAAATGTAAATAAATATCCCTTTACTGAAAAATGTGCTAACTGAAACAGAATTTGATGGATAGGTTTCAAAGCTGTCTGAGCATGACCAATGAGAGACACAGTAAACTGGAAGATGATAGGTCCAGCCAGTACAGAACAAAGCCAATATGGAGTTCCCACCAAAGACTGCCCTCCTCCTTTCCATAATGCCCCATGTCTTGCCACAACCCATCCTGTCACCATTCCAACATACATGAACCCACCAGTTAGAAAGCTACATGGTGCTCCCACCCCTGAACTCTAGTACCTGTCCTCAGACTGTATGTCCCAGCAGCTGCTCCTCCATCTTTACAGCAGTCCAGCAGGTACCCTCCCCAATACAGCCTGCTACTGGGCACCTGAGTTTCAGTCCATTTTATTTTCTATCAAAAGACAGGTGAGAAGAGCAGGTTCAGAGTGAAGTCTGGAAAAGCCAAAAGCAGAGGGGAAGGACAGGCAGAAGAGAGACCAGGGACTCACAGATAAGTAAGGAGGGCAGGGACGAAGGACCCCATGGGCATGAGTAACTTTGAAAAGTCAAAGAATGTTTTACAACGCCTATGAAAGACATCAAGGCATTTTCATGAAGCCCATGTACCATAAATAAACTCACATGGAGGCCCCAACAGCAAAGCTAAAGAAAGAGGGAAGAGTCAGTTTCACCCTAAGTTGACATAGTGGCCCACCCAGAGCCTCAATCCAAAAATGTGAAAGGATTTCACAGAAAAGATGTCAGAGGTTCATAAAAATGGAAAGACAGATGCCAGGTGCCACCAGAGGCTTGGCCATAACCAGCCCATACAGGCATGAGAGAAAGGAGCAGGAGGGCTGGCTGGGCTGCTCTGCCTTCCTGTCCCTCCCAGACTGCACCTTGCCAGGGTCCAGCTTGGATCAGACCCATGGAGATGAGCAGTCGGTCACCAGGGCACAAGCCAGGGCAGTGCTGACACCAAAGACTCCAGTGGTCTCTGGCAATGCCCATGAGGTCAGAAGCAAGCAGAAGGAGCCAGTGAGATGGACAGGGATGCAGAGGAGCCAAAAGGAGAAGAGGCAACACCAGGGCCAGCTCCAAAGATGACACACCAGGGCCCAGCAAGCTGAGACAGGTACCAGCAGCATCACCAGCCGGAAATGAGAAACAAAGCCACTATAGACACCCTTGCCCACCCATGAAGAAGATCAGAGTGAAAAGACAGAAAACAGCAAGCACTGGAAAAGAAGTGGAGAAACTAGAGTGCACGCTGGCAAGTGCAATGGTTCCTCATGAGCCAGGGAGAAGCACTATCAGACCTAGCAGCTACACTCTGAGCTTCACACCCCCAAAGATCTGAGTGAATATCCAACCAGAACTGCACGCACAGGGGTCAACAGGCTGGCTGAGGACCCCACTCCTGGGCCCCCCTGTCAACTCACCACCAACAGCCCCATGACAGGATGAGCTGGGGACAGGGGGACACCAGACAGCCAGACCACTGTAGCAGCAGCCACTGGGTAGATAAATGCCATGGCAGATAACAGATACCACTCAGCCTGAGAAAGGAAAGGCTTGTTGCCATGGACTTCAGCATGGCTGGATCTCAACATCCTCACACTAAGTGAAAGAAACCAAACAGAAAGCCACATGCTGTATGACTCCATTATACGAAGAGCCCAGCATGGAATAATCCATGGAGACAGAGGAGTAGGGACCAGAAGCTGGGGCAGAAATAGGGAGGGACTGCTACAATGGGTGTGAGATTTCCTTTGGGGATGACGAGAAAGAAATTTGAAACTAGGCAAAGGCAGTGGTAGTGCAATGTTGTGAATACACTAAATACCAGTGAATTGTTCGCTTTAAATGGTTAATGTACATTATGAGAATTTAATCATCATTTTAAAAATCATCTATATTATCAAATTAAAATACATCTTTCCCGTGGCACCTATTAAAATTATGTTGAGGGCCGGAGGGTTAGCTCAGTGGTTCCGGCACCTGCCTTGCAAGCGCAAGGTCCTGAGTTCGATCCCCAGTAACCACATATAATGCTGGGCGTGGAGACACTCCCACCAACAATCAACACTGCATACCACAATGCCGGATGTGGTGGCTCACGCCTGTAACCCCAGCACTCGGGAGGCAGAGACAGGAGGATTGCTGAGTTCGCGACGGCTTGCCTGGGCACCATAGTGAGCTCAGGGCCAGCCTGAACAACAAAGCGAGACCCTGTCTCAAAAGCAAAAAAAAAAAAAAATTATGTTGAGTATGATCTTTTTATAACTGCAAGAATAAACCTCTCTGGTAGAAAAATACAGTGAACTTCTGTCACATTGGACCCTTGAAAGGAGAGCTGTCACAAGCCAAGTGAAGGAACCCAGACATGCATCCCGTCCATATGGGGATATCAGCAGGATGTCTTACAGGTTGCGACTGGTCTTTGTGCCCATCCACCTGCTCAATATCTCAGACACTTCAGAGCTTTCTACACCTGTTATTTCTCCTTCTCTCCCAACAAATGACGACTCCCATTGTCTGGGGCTCTGACAAACATGCTCAGGAACTTTCATAAGAATTAATTGCACAAGAGTACCTTTCAGGGACCCAGAAGGTGCCAAGCTGGGGGTTCTCAAGCAGGGTGACTTCCTAGGACAGGATCCCAGGAGGGGGATGGAAGGAGAGACCCTGCATGAGCCAAGGAAGGCTCAGCAAAGTGCAGGCTCAACAGAAGGCATCCTGGTCCCATACAGGGACCTGTCCTCTCTAGAAGCCAGCTTTTTGTACCTCCCATGCCTTGGCTTGTCATGGGGTGGACAGGCAGCTGCTGGGATCAACACTCCGGCCAGAACTCCCTCATTCTTCCTCCTACTCAGTGGCTTAGAAAACCAGAACATGGCCCATGGGAGTTCAGCTAAATCCTCTCCTTTACCTGAAAGCCTACAGGAAACCCAGCCTTGCCTGGCCTGTGGTCAGTAATTCCTGTGGACTGGTAGATGGAAACAAAAGCCCAGCTGCCTGAAAGCCTGTGGGGGCACCTCTGATAATGACAGGTTTAGTGGTACAAATAATAATGATTAAAAGGCAGCCAATCCAGGCTGTGTTGATTTCTTATTTTGTTTTGCTTTCAGTGCAGTTAATCTATAGCTAATATTTAAATGGAGTAGAGAGAAAGACCTTACATCCCTTTCTCCCTTCCCTCAGTGACACCAGCTGGCCTTAAAGGGCATGCCATGGCCAGCCCCTGGTGTGGCTAATCCTGTGTCTCCCCAGGGCAGCTGTGCACACAGACACCATCACCCCCAGGGTACCAACCACAGGGACATTCCAGCTGCAATCAGCAACCAAAAGCTTCTGAGCAGGCCGCAGCAGGTGTCAGCAGCAGCCTGGGAATCCCAGCAGAAGACAGTCTTCTTGCTACCCTCCAGGCCCCCAGAAAGGTCCCAGAGTCCTGTCCACAGTCAGTGCCACCACCTGGCTGCACAGGATGCATCTATAGCTCATGAGCTTTGACTAACATGCAGCCGACCAGCACTGGGTATGTCTGGGAGATCTTTCAGGCCGGTTGTTGTTTTTGCTGGATGAATAATACACAGGTGGGCTCTCGAGACCTGGGAACCAGTGATGGAGACTCTGGGCCCCTCCTGCTCCAGCCCTGGCCTCACTCTCTCTGGTCATTATTGTCCTTTCCAGCCTCCTGCCTCAACTGCCTAATGACCCCTTCTCTTCACAACTCCAAAGTCCATGCCCAAGAGTCCATGCCCACACCTACCCCACTTTCTCCCCCAGACCCCAGCTTCAGGCCTGTGCCTTGGGGACCCGGGAGACAACATTACAGGGACTCCCAAGGATGGGCCACAGAAAGAAGTCTCAGGCCTGGCAATAGGGACCAATTGACAGTATAGCTCCAGAAGTTGGCAGCAGGTCCTCTGGGACCCCTCTGCCGCACAGAGATGGGTTCTCTCCTCCGGAACCAGTTCCAAAGACCTTGCCAGCCTCTCCTCCAACCCTCTCCGGCCTACCCATCATTTCCACTCTCAGCTACGATAACACAGGCTATGTAACAGGATGGGCTGGGAGAGTATTCACCTTCACACTGATATGTCTGCAGGCAGGTTGTGAAGAAGCCTCAGCCGGGTGGCTCTGCTTCTGGCTGCACTGCAGATCACCTGAGTCCAGCCTGGCTGGGTTTAGACCTGCCCCATGCTGGCATGTTTGTTTGTCATTGTAACTGCTGCCTGGGACCTGATGTTGTGAGCCGTGTTCTCCTGACTCTGCATCTGTATCTCATTAGCAGCCTCCTAGAGCCTGACTCAGCCAATATACTCCACATAGCCATCCTGTGGCCTTATCTGGATTTCAAACTCCTGCTGTTGGCAGCCTGTCACGGTCCTGTTTGACCTACACAACCCTTAGCCTGGTTCCTGGAACACAGTACTTGCTGGGGACATGTTTTATAAGTAAATGAATTAAGCTGTGCCTCTGAACCCAAGGAAAGCTCCCCAAGCTTTCTCTGCATTGTGTAGAAAGGCTAGATTTACCCCAGGACACCTAGCCTGTACCCTAGCCCAGCAGGGAATGGTTCTTCTCCCATTGCGTGGGGGTCACTGAAGTGCTGACCTCCTTGGGCTCCAAGACAGATGAAGACACCAGCAATCTCATGGCCTGTGCAGAGACTCCCCAGTCCTGGGGCTCCTATGCTCTTAAAACCCCAACCTTGCAGGCTTGTTGCTGCCAGGCTCTTCCAAGGGGAGCTAATCATGAACTCTAAAAGAGGACAAATGACCAAAATCAAAAGTCCTAGTTAAGAGCCAGGAAGAGAGTAGCTGGCAGGTGAGAAGATCGCTTTGCTTCTCTCCTGCAGGACAGCTGGGGACAGGCAAACCCCACCATCTTGACACAAAAGCAGAGAAGGTGTCAGATACACATTGGCCACAGGCTTTGAGGATCTGGGAACTGAGAACACAGAAGGGGCAAGAAGGGGGAGGTTCTGTGCAGCAGCACACACAGATGTACACTTGAAGGTGTTGGACACTAAAGCAAGATATGATGAATGAATGAATAAATAAATAAATCACTGATTCTATGGCACTACAGTGACCAGCCCTCTCCATGTGTCCAGGACCGAGGGCTCTATGAGAGCTCAAATCAGGAAATGCCAACAAACTGACACCCACTGGTCTCAGCCCTTCTGGATCCCTTCCTGTACCAGGATTGGGGTAGGAGATAGCAGAAAACAGAGCCTCACATGCCAGTACCACTGGCAGAGGGAGGCACCACCCCACAGGCTGGTGTGGCTCAGCAAGCTCCTCTTGCAGGAACCGGCAAGATAGTGTCAGCCCTTGGGGACAGGCATCACTGAGGAGCACACAGCAAGCTCAGATGGGCTTCTTGTTTCCTGACACATGTGTCATGATAGGGAGATAGACTTTCTTCCCAGGCAGTAGAAAAGCAGAAAACTGGGGTCTGCCTCTACCTCTGCAGGCTTCAACCAGCTAGTCCATAACAGTGTAACTATGACCCTCTCAGGAATCGCTGATGGGTTTTCCAGGCATCCCTCATGTCAAAGTTGGCCAGGCTTTGTCAAACAGGAGATTAATGAGCCTGTGCAGCTGAGGATATGAACCCCAAGTAGTCACAGCAGACGTACATTCATGGAAGAAACCTGCTTGTGAAACTCAAACTTCCCCAGTGATGTCGATCCAAAGTTAAATGGAGTTTGTCTTAGTCACTTTCCTGTTTCTGGAACAAAATACCTAACACCCACAATCTAAAGGAGGAGTTTATTTTGGCTCATGGTTTCAGAAGATTCAGTCCATAATTAGATGGCCCCAAGAGAAACATAAGAATAGAAAGGCCTGGCAAAGGAAAGCTGCTCACTTCACAGCAGCCAGGAAGCAGAGGGCAGGGTTGAGAGGACCCACCTGCACCCACCCTGAAGGCACCTCTCGGAAGCCAACAGCGCTGACAATCAAGATTAACCATCAAGTTAAACAGCAGAGCTGCAGCATGTCCATCAGAGAAACAATGGGAGAGAAAGACAGGGAGAAGAAAAGAAGTGGAGAGAGGGAGAATGAGCAAGAAAAGAGGGAGAAAAAGAGAATAGGGAATAAGGGGGCTCAAACTCGATGTCAGATTCCAGCAGAAGGAGGGAGAGAGAACTGAGGGAGGACAAAAGAGAGATGGAGCAGTGAGTGAGGAGGAAAAGGAAGGAAATCATGTCTGCAGTGCCCATGTAGTGATAGTGCCCGTCACAGGGATATCTACTGTAAGCCACAGGTCAAGACCAGTCACTCTTTCACTGGCTTGGCCAACAAAGGCCAATCATGTGCACCAAAGTGAGGCAAACACTGACAGGACCTCAGTAGCTCCAAGAAGAGGGGTAGTTCCCAAAAGACCCAGCTTTGAGTAGAGGGCCAAGACACTCTGCCTCCAGGAGGGGACAGCAACTGGAGACTGAGTCACCAGCCAACACCCCTGATTCAAGTATCATCTCATACAATGATACCACCATAAAGATCCCCAGTGGCAGGCACAGAGAACTCCCAAGTGGACAGACACTCCTCAAGTCCTCCAGGACAGAACACTGTCCTCTGGTGCATCTCTCCAGCCTCTGCTCACTGTGTCCTTTAGGATGTACCAAGCAGAGCACCTTCCTGAGGTCTGAGAGTGACTCCAGCAAAGAGCCACCCCCAAAAATGAGTTTGTGCTGCCCAGCCACTAGCAGAGGACCCATACTTGCTGCTGCCATGTGAAGGGTCCCACCTCACAGGACTGAGCCCTCCCTTGAGCCTGACACTCACTCAAAGGAAAGGGGAGGGAAGACTGAGCTAGGTGCAGCCAGTACCAAGGGTTAAACTTTCTGTCCTTCAGAAAAACATTGTAGGACAACTGGTGTCCAGAGAAATACTCCTAGGCTCTCAGGAGAAGCCACTGGAAGTCCAGCACCTCCAGCAAAAGCCCACTAAAGCAATACTACTGAATTCCCACTCAAGGTTTCCACCAAAGCCCATCAATGGTCAAGTGTTACACTCCTGAACACAGGGACTCTGACCACCGGTCCTCTTCCCCAGGGCGCGTCTCTCCAGCAGAAGTCCCAAGCCTACCGGCCCTAGACAGCCAAGGCTTATCCTCGCAAAGCAAAAACCTTCCCTTGCCTACACTGGCAGAGCTGCTGGGCACCTCAGCCCAGCACCACTGTCAACATATGAACAACACAGGTGTGATTTTTGGCCTCTGAACTTGAACTCCTACAGCCTCGTCCTTCCCCCACTCCACACAAGACTGAGGCTCACCCAAGGACAGCAGCAGCCCCACAGATGTCCAGACACACCAAGCCGCTCACCACGGTTCAGCCTCGTAGTGCCACACCCTGCAGCCCGCACGCCCTGTACTTCAGAGTCCAGTCAGATCTCCAACCACGAGGCCCAGGGTCCCCACGCACCTTGAACAGGGTCAGGATACATCTCACGTGTTGGGTCTTGTGGGGGCTTCACACAAAGGCCAGGAAGCCAAGTCCAACTGCACATCTTAGAGCTGTCTGCTGTGGGCCAGACGCTGAGACCGGAAGGGGAAGAGCTGCGGGAACCGACCCAGGCTGCTGTTCCACCCCACGAACAGTCATAGGGGAGCACGTCGCCACCCCACAGAAATCTGCAGGACTCAGCCCTTTGCTGCGTCTCCAGGGCTGGCCAGGGTCTGCAGCACTGGGCAGAGTGATTCCTTGCCATCCTAGGAGAGGAAAAGAAAGCTGGCGGGCGGGTCCCTCAGGCCCACACCCCGCCGGACTCCACTCTTTGGTCACTCCTGAGGTGAGACCCTCCATCCCAGGTGCCCCTGCGGCGCCCACAGCCTGCACACAGACCCGCGCATGCGCACACAGGGTGTCGAGGCTCTCCTCGCAACCCTTAGGTCCCAGTTCCCCGGAGGACCCAGCTTGCTGCTGGGCTTTCGAGCTGGCCTTGGCCTGGTCCCTCTGCAGAGGCCACCCTAAAGACAGCACCAGAGAGAAAGGCCCTCAGGACCCAGGCGCCTAAGGCCACAAGCCTTCTAGGAACCCTCACCCCAAGACTGCTTCCCGCCCCCGAGGCCTATCCACGTCGTCCGGAACTGGCAAGGGCCCCAGAGAGTCTGCAGCCGCCAAGGCTCCCCAGGCGTCACTGGGACCAAGCCGCCCCGAATTGGCAACCACCCCGCTGAAATAAACTATTTTAAGTAAGCACGGCTCTGGCGGTCCGGCCAACACACCATCAGCATTTATCTGCTGAACTCAAAAGGGGAAAAATACCGAGAGGCAGGCGCGAAGACGAAGCACGTCCGCTCCCCATCAAGAGGCTGTCGCGGCAGGCGCGCAGCCAGCAAGCTTCTTCAGGTTGGACCTCAGCCCTTGCCCTAAATTTAGCCAGCTGGAAACCCTTTTTTAAGTTGCATCCTATTGAACCTTTTGAAATAAAGATTTGCCTTCTAATGGGCAATCTGCTTCCCATTGTAGAAAAGGAGCTGGCGCTTGGCAGGGGCCATGCTGCTGGACAGCAGCTGGCTGGGGCTGGCTGCAGACCCAGGAAGCTCGCTATGGGGGTGGAGAGTGGGCAGTCAAGGCCACTGTCCCGGCTGAGGGGACATTCTGAGAAGACAGCCCACAGGCTTCGTTACAGAAAGCAAGAAATTAAAAAGCAGCAGCAGGAAGAAAAAGATGCCTCGCCAGGAAAATAAATAAGATGTTCTCTAGTTCTTGCTCACACAAGTGTCTGCAGCACCCAGGAGCTGTGTCTGATCTGAGAGCCACTGCCAAACAGGCTGGGCTGAGTCCCACCGTTCCCTCCTGGCTCTGTGGCTGTAGCTGCTTACTAAACATCTCCAGACCTCAGTTTCCCCACCTGCAAGTCTAGGGTGATGGCAGGCACTCCCATGGGACCATACAGATTAAATGGTTCAGGATGGAGGGCATGCACCCCCCTCCATGGTCTTTTACCAAGTCACATGGGAGACCCTGTTCCGTCCAGAGAAGTGTTTGGTTAGGTTTGATCCTGTGACCTCAGTGTGAGAGGCTGTGGAAACAAGGATGTGACCTCCCATACAGTCCCTGCATTTCGGAGGCCCAAAGTGGGGAGAGGTTGTGGTAGAATCCAATCAGAGCAGCTGTAGGGAGGGGACAGAAATGACCCCAAGGGTAGGGCAGATAGAGGGGCTCAGTGTGGACTCGGTTGGCACCCTGCGGCCAACACACTTAACACCTGAATTAAGCCATGGGTTGCTGGTGACGAGAACTAGTGAACATGAGGTGGGCAAACTAACCACCTGGAGATCCACATCCTAACTTCAGACCCCGCTGCGTACTCTGAGAGGCATAACCTCTGTGGACACAGCAACTTGCAAGGCCAAAGGGACATTGCAGATGGGACCCAGATGAACTCCTCAGGGTGGAATTCTCCTGGTTTGTCAGGGGAGGATCAGTGACACAGTTCTTCAAAGGGCAAAGAGGAAGCAGGAGAGAGCAAAGCACTGTTGTAGGATGAAGCACCAAGAAACTCAGGTGACTGCTGCTAGCTGGAAAAGACAGGGAGGCAGATTCTCCCTGGTGCCTTCAGAAGGAGCCAGTGCAGTTGAAACCTTGATATCCACCTGCCCAGGGGACCCAGGTCCAGCCTGCAGACTACGAGGTCACACAAATGTCTCATTTTAAGCCGCTGGATGTATAGTAACTTGACAGGACAGCAACAGGAAACTAATGTGGACTCTGAAAGTCAAGACATTCTATCCAACTTTAGGGCTACTCACTGAATGGGAGCTAAGCAGCAGGCCACGGGCACCTCTGGGCACAGCACATGGAAGGGAAATGACAGTGGCCTTGTAGGTGTAAAGCTCATAGTAAAGATTCATCCCCACACCCTTGATGCGGACATCAGCAGACACACACGGGTAGTGCCTTCTCAGTGTGCTGCACAAATGCCATCTTTCTCTGCCGTGATCCCCTCCACCGTGGTCCCCATGAGCCAAGTCCAGGGACCCCTGTAATATGCCTGCCCTCAACTACCCAAGACCAAGCCCCCCCGCCCCATCGCTGCTCAGGTTCCCTGCACTCGCACAATGATGAATCCAGCCAGCTCTAAGAAAGAGCTTTTGTGTGGTGGCCCGTGTGGGTGCCGTTGCCCACACAGATCTTGGTGACCAGTCAAGTGGCACCATTGTGCATAGCTGGGTGTGCACATGTGTATGTGCATGTGCATGTGTGACACCAGCTGGTACATTCTGGGCCTCTGGAAATTCCATCAAGTCCCCAAAACTTATACCACATCCCAAGTGCCTCTGCCCTCTTCTATCAAGGCCCCATTGCCCTGGCAGTGAGTGTCAATGGGTGTGGTCTCTACCGTAGGTGCCAGCAGTCCCTCAGACAGCCCCTGCAGTGCCCAAGCTCCCCACACAAACCAGGAGGGACAGAGGTCAAGACTCTGGTTTCCATGACAACCATTGAGGTCTGGACCCAAATGAGTTGCAGCTGCCTGTGTACACAAGGGAGTATGCTAAGAAGGCATCTGCCTGGAACCCCAAAGCAGGGATCCCCCTCCTGCTCTTGGGTGTGTCAGCACTTGCCTCACACTGCCTTGGAGCCCAGAGCTGCCTCCTAAACAAAAATCTATGAGACCGTTTCCCCTGGTTGCTGGTAGAATTTGGTTTGGCCTTCTGCTGGTTCAAAGGGAAGGAAGCCAAGGCAGGATATACAGAACACAACAGGACCACTTCTCTGTAGAAGCCAAGCTTCCCACCACACTGTTCAAGTGCATGGGTGACCCCAAAGCCCCTCCTGGCCCAGAGCCCACAAGCCACTGCACTGTGCCCCCACATACATCCAGGGTGAAGCAGTTGTAGTCAAAACTGAGATTGAGGCCCTTAACAAAGGTGGCATCACAGGCAAAGAGCAGCCAGGTACTCATCCGGGTATCCAAGAGCAACCCTGACCACTCTCAAGACTTCTTGGCTTCCAGAGCTACAAGTTGATAAAACCCTGCCTTCTCATCTGCCCGACCCAGGTATTTTTTCAGAGCACAAAGGGACTGAGAGAGGGGAAGGGTGGCAGAGTGGGAGAAGGGTGGGCTAGGAACCAGGTGCCATAATCATGACTGTCAGCTGGGATAAGGAGGCCTTGATCAAGATGCACCCTCTGCAGATCAATGGCAGCAGAGCCATTAGCTGCAAAAGTGAGATAGAAGTGAAGGTCCTAATAGGCGATCAATACTGGGTTAACCAGGACAGACAGGAAAGGGCCAGCAGAAGGCATCTCAACCAGAAAAGTGGCCCAGGCCATCGCATCACACACACCTCCAGAAAGTCTGGGCTCACTGGCCCCAAGCACCGAAGGGTACCAGGTTCTTGGCTTTCCTGAACATGGGTCTGCTGAGCCTGAGGTCCTAGAGGGCTGAGGAAGGCAGCCTGTGGGACTCGGCTTAGGGAGCTGGGAGCCTCAGGCTACTGGAACTGCGCTGGCTGGGGGAGCCAGTCAGCAAGCACAGGAAGTGTGTGGCACTCAGAGAGAGGGACAGAGGACCTGCTGAAGAATCCAGAAACTATGTAGGTCACACAAAGCACTCAGCCTGGCCCCACCCTTCCTGGCCACGGAGCTCAGGCCAGGAGAGGCCTGTAGGCTCTGTGTTCAGTCCAGTCCTCGACTGCTCCCCACTTCACCAACTGGAATCAGGAGCTCTGTGGGAAGGGAGGGACAGAGCAGCCTGCCTTCCCTCTTTCAGGGTCACTGGTGCAGCAGTGGGACCTCGAGCCGTGTGCTCTGGGCCCACTTGCATGCTGTGAGAGTTAGGCAAGAGGGCAGATGCAGAGGGATTGACCAGAGAAGCGCTGGTGGTATTTCTGCTACCAAGCGAAGTGTTTGAGCATTTGTGTGAATATGTGCTACTTGCACACATATATGCACATGTATATTTGTGAATTGTGTGTGCATCTGTATCCCCAGCTTGCATATCTGTGTGCACATGTGTGTCTCTGTGTGTGTACACATGTTTCCACAGCAGGAGTTGCTGGCAGAAAGAGACCTGCAGAAGCTGTTTGCCCCCACATCTGCTGGTTTACCTTGTTCCCAGAATTCCAAAGACTTTGGTCAGTGAGGAAAGCGTCTATGGCAACTTGAAGTCTCAGTGGGAAAGAGGAGACAGCCACATTTCCACTGGGCACCAGACAAAGAGGCCAGGGACTTGAGCAGGGCGGATGAGAGAGGCCAGGCAGGGTCAAGCAGCAGCTGAAAGTTGCCACTGCTTCTGTTCTCAGCTCAGACTCTCTCCTTGCTCACTGCCTCCAGATCCCAGGCTCACTGCCTCCAGAACCCTCAGGTCTGGGTTCCTTAGGCCCGAGCATGGGAGCCAGCAAGACACCCTGCAAGGACCTGGCTGGGCCCTGGGCCACTCTGCTCTATGCTGGAGAAATGACCGATAGTCACAATGCTGGCTGTAATGGCAGCCTGCTTTGGAGCCAGGAGCACCTCGTCCCTAAATTGTCAGGCTCCACGATGTTTTCCTTACCTGCAGGTCCCGGGCTCCGCCCATGAGAATAGGAAACCAATCTTCTCAGACTCAGCACCACCCAGAAGACAAAGCCTCAGGAGGAAATCAGCAATGCCTGCAGCCCCACAGGACCAGGGACGCCCCAGGGGTCCAGCAAGCCTGGAAGATCTGTGTGAAGGCAAGAGCTGGGGCCGGCAAGGTTGGCAGTGTGGGAAGAAGGAGCAAGAGGTGGGGAAGGGAAGGAAGAAGTGGATCCCAGCCTGTGCAACCAAGTCAGAGTCCATGACAGGAGGGCAAGAGCGCGCCTAGGAAAAGGCTCAGAGACACCTGGAAAAAGAACGAGGGGCCAGGTCTTTCTGTGCCTCAGTTTCCTCCTTGCCAAAATGGACAGCTTCCAAGGTGGCAAAGTGTGAACATACAGATCGCAGAGACAGCAGCTTCGTGCCAGCCAGCAACACTGCGGGGACTGTGGACAGGGCCCGGACTGACAGAAAACACACAACTCGAAGCGAGTGTCCAGATACACCAAGCCCTGGGGTGGGTGGGTGGAGCTCCCACCCTGGAGACAGATGTCCTGAAAGGAGACCACGGTAGCAACATGTTCCAACTGCTCTAAATGACACTGAATTATTCTCTTTAAAATCATTTCTAGGTTATGAGAGTTCACCTCAACAAAATAAAATTTAAGAAAAGCATTAAGTGACAGGCGTAAAGTAAGGAGTAAACACCCAACCAGAGCCACCCACGTGGTGCCCAGCAGGCTACAGCCCAGGAGATGGTCAGCACCTATGGGTAGGTCCTGTGCAACCTTCACAGCAGCAGGAGAGAAGCTCGGGGGGTTGAGCCACTTGCTCAAGGGGCCAAGAGGAACCAGAAGGGTTCACTTCTCAAGAGTCTGACTCCTGGAAATCAAGCTGGAGGAGGACCACAGGACAGGTGGCTGGAAGTGGGCAAGGGATGGTGACAGCTGCCCCTGCCATGGTCCCCAATTTGAAGGCAGCATCCTGAAACCCAGAACTGTCATTGGAAAGACTGTTCAGGAAGCCCTGTGCTGGCCCCAGGACAGGCCCCTGGAGTGTTCCTTCCAAATACAGCCTTGATCCCCACAACATGCCCAGGACCAGGACCCCTCCAAAGACCCACAACCCCAGCAAACAGGTGCCACTGAGCTCTTTCTTCAAAATAAGATCTTTTAAAGGGGTATTTTGGAGATGTTATTACCAACATCATAAACTCAAAATTAGCACAGACTTATAACTCTCTCAGGACCCCACCTCAGCTGGGCCCAGCCTTCCTGGCCTCCTCCATGGTCCTGCACACCCAGGGCAGCTGGCTCTGTCCCCATCTCCCTTCCTCTCTTCACTGGACCTGTGAGAGCTCAGGGTCCTCTCTGAAAGGCAGCCAGAGCATCTCAATGCCCCAACCCACACGAAAGCCAGGCACCCCACACCTCCTAGGGACACCAGCACAGCCCCTCGCCTAGGGGGCTGAGCCCACATACTGTGCACAAGACCCTGCTCCACCAGGTAGTATGTTCCTGGTTGTGGCACATGCGTGCTCTGCAGGACTCTCACAGGCCCTTCCATGGAATGAGCCCCAGCCAGAAGCGGGCTGCCTGGAGGGGGCTTTGAGACCTCCAGGAGCACAGGGCAGAGTGTGCCCAACGCTGAGCCTGGGGACAGAGGGGACCCAACCGGACCTGAGCAAGCCTGGGCCTCAGCCTCATCCCAGTCAGCCTGCAGTGGCCAGGAAAAGCCCCCAGGGGGCTAGAGCAGATGGGCTGGCTCCAGACCCCAGCCCGGCCACCATCTGTCCTGACAGTCGTCAAGTGCCCGGGCAGCCCCTCCTCCTGGCCCACCATCTGCCACCCCGCCAGACCTCCTCCTGGCTTCCTGGTCCTCAAAGGGAGTGCGGACAGGAGCCAGAGCCAGCCCAGGCTGCCAGGCCAGCCCTATCTGACACTTCCAGGAAGGGGAAGGAACACAGGGGTGGCTACAGGCTGCCTCAAGACAGGATGAGGAGCGTGAGGAGACAGGACAGGCCCAGCTCCTGCCCTGGCTGGCTCACTGTGGCCCCAGAGGGGAGAAAAGGAGCCACTGCCCTCGCTGCGGGGTAGACACCATTTCAGGGAACATGCCAGCCCAGGAGGCTGGGCCCGACACAGGGAGCCCTGCTCAGTCCAGGGATCAGCACCCAAACCTGGAAATAAGTAAGCAGAGGGCAGAGGACAGAGGCTTGGGCCGTCTCTGGGCACATGGCCTTCACTGCCCGGGCTGGAGAGGTGGCCTTCCTGGGTCTGCTCAGTGACGGCTGAGGGCGGATAATCAAAGCCCTGGGAGCCCAGGAGGAGACCTTGTGCAGATGTGGTGGCCCCAGCCTGTCGTCCAGTGGGCCTGGAGGGCTCACGTGGGGCCTACCCACTCCTGCAACAGCCACCCAGCCACCTCCCTGACCACCCGGAAGCCAAGGGCTCGGTTCTGCTGGGTGAGAGAGGCAGCCCTGCCCAGGATCCAGCCTGCTCTCTGCCAGGGCTGACTCTGTCTCTCCCTGATCTGAAGCCCCAGGCCTGGCTGAAGGGTGGACATTGGAATAACACAGGGACAAAGTGTTGGAGACCCCAGCCCAGCAGGTGCCTTGTCCAAAGCAGGAATGCAAAACTGGCGGATTTGTGGTTGGACATTGCCACCTGGTGGACATATTGGTGATAACCAAACTCAGTCATTTTGTTTTGGGTTAAGGATTTTTAGTCTTGGGATTTCTACCCCTTTCTCCACCTGGCACTGCTCTGTGGTGGTCTGAGAGTATAAAGCTTAGTGGTAGGGCCCTTTCCTAGCATTCCTGAGGCCCTGGGTTCTATTCACCATAGGAGGGAGGACGGGGAGGGGAGAGAAAGAGGGAGAGGGAGAGGGAAAGGGAGAAGAGGGAGAGCGAGGAGACAGACAGAGGAAGAATCCTTGTCCCTCTGTTTTTCTTGCCATGATGATCTCCAGATCCACCCATTCTGCTTTCCTTCAAATGAATGATTCTATTCTTCAAGGCTGATTAATACTCCATTGTGTGTATATACTACATACCATACTTTATCTTCTCGTGTGGAGATGGGCACCTAGGCTGGTTGCATATTTTAGCTGCTGTGAATTGTGCTTCTATAAACATGTCCCTTGGGTGTGGACTTTAATTCTTTCAGGTCTATACCAACAAGTGTACAGCTCTAGTTCAGTATTTTGAGGAATCTCCATACTGGTTTCTATACTGGTTTTCCTAGTTCACACTTCCACCATTCATTGTGGGTTTATTTTTGTATTTATATTCTTGGGGATCATCATTCTAGGGTCCAATGGAATCTCAGTGTAGTTTTGGTTTGCATTTCCTTGGTGACTAAAGATATTGAACATTTTTTTCATGCACTTAGGGTCCATTTGTACTCACTCTTTTGAGAAGAGTCTGTTCAATTCATTTGTCCATTTACTGATTAGGTTATTTGATTTTTGGTGTTTTCAGAGTCTTTATAAAGCCTAGATATTAATTTTGTTAGAAGAATGGCTGGCAGATCTTCTCCCCTCTGTCAGTTGTCTCTTTGCTCTGTTAGATGTTTTCCTGCTGTGCAAAACATTTTATAGTAATTTGATGTCATCCCATTTGCTGATTCTTCCTCTTCCCTCTTTTTTCCTATTCTGTTGGGGTCCTATCCAGGACATCTCTGCTTGTGCACGTGGCTTCAAGTGTTTGCTCTGTTTTGTTTTAGCAGTTTCAGAGTTTCAGGTCATCTATCAAGATCTTTGACCCAATATGAATTGATTTTTTCACAAGGTGAGAGATAGGGATCTAGTTTCAGTCTTCCACCAGTGGATCTCATTTCCCCGGCACCACTTGTTAGCAAGTCTGTCTTTGTGGCTTCTTGGTCCAGAGCCCGATGGCTATAGTTTCAAAGGTTTGTCTCTGCCTTCCATTCTTCTCTACTGGGCCACAGATCTATTTTTGCATCAGTGCCATGCCATTTTTGTTATTCTGGCTTTGTAATATAATTTGAAATCAGGTATTGTAATGCCTCTGGCTTTACTTTCTTTGATGAGGAGTGATTCAGTAGTGCCTCAGTTCACAATTTGATTCTGATCACAAACTGAATCAGATGAGAATAGCATCAAATTCAGTGGTTAGGTTCAATGTGGACCTTATGGAAATTTGATTTGGTTCTCATCCAGTTCAGTTTGTGACCACAGTTGTGGAGAGAATTGAGTTTGTGAACCGAAGCATCATTGTACTCTGGTCTTGTGTTTCCATGTGAATTTTAGGATTATTTTTCTGGTTCTGTGAAGAATGTTGTTTGGAATTTAATGGCTTGCTTTTTGGTAATATGGTCATTTTTAGCATTAATCCTGCCTGTTCGTGAACACGGAAGGTCTTCCTGTTATCTGGCATTTTCTTCAGTTTCTGTCTTCAGTGTCCTGTAACTATCACTATGGAGGTCTTTCACCACCTTAGATTGATCCCTATGTATTATTTTTATTTTTTTGGAAGTTATTAGGAATGGAATTGTTTTCCTGTTTCTTTCTCAGTTATTGATGTAGTATCAGTATTGGTTTTGTTCCCTGAAGATTATTTCAGTGAAACAGAGAAAACAAGGGGGAAAAAAAAAAAAAGGAAAATTGCTATTTGTAGCCTCTCATTAGATAATTATTTCTTGAAAGGTCATTAATGGCTAAACCATCAGTTGGAAGGATAATGGGCATGATGGGGTGAGCTTGGGCTGTGACCCCAGCCCCACTAAGCACCCTCCAAGTCACAGGTGTGTTTCCGAGGCAACCACTGGGCTCTGCCCATGGGGTATTCTGGGAAGGAGAGAGATGAACAGCCTGAATCCAGCCAAACCTTCGGAGCTACTTTCTCTTCCAGGAAATCTGGGACTACAGTGCCACCACCAGGAAGAAATCAAAGACTCAGAGCACACAGGACACTTCCCAGGACCACCAGTCTGGTCTCTGCAGCCCATTGCAGGTGGCAGGGAACAAACAGAGAGGGCTGGCCTGCGCTTGGTCTAAGCAAGAGGGGCTGCCATGGAACTCAGGTTAACTTAGAGTCTGTCCTGACAGAGCCGTCATTATTCACATAAGAGTTCCATGTGCCACTTTCTTGTCTTTAAATATTTTGAAAAGTTTCATTTTAAAAAGGCAAAGGGAAAACATCCCATCTCCCAGACACATGACCGGGCACCCAGGCAATCTGACCACAGAAGTGGGCTTGCCCTCTGTCCTGGAACCCCACCTTCTCTTTTTCTCGGGGGTCGGCATTAGGAAAGGGTAAGCCCCTAGTGCCATTGCTGCTTTCTGGCTCCCATACCCTCAGCACAGACCCCTTCCTGGACCCTGCTGAGCCCCAGCAGACCGGACACCTCTCTGCCCCTCCTGGGCCTTGGACCTCTTGAACATGGTAGTGGAAGTGGAATCCACCTGAGGTCCTCCAGTGAGGCCCCCAGATGCCTTCTGTGAATGGTCGATGGGTACAGTTGTAGCCTCCAAGATGCGCATGTCCTCATCCCTGGCACCAGCATCGTGATGTCTTCTTACAGGGCAGGTGAGGTTCAGGACGCTGATATGGAGACTGTCATCTGAGGCGTCTATCCAGGGAGGGAAGGGCTAAGAGAAGGTGTGACAGGAACAAGAGTTGCACGGGGCAACATGGCAGCTGGAGACCCCAGGCTGGGCACAGCGTGGCTGCTAGAAGCTGGGGAGTTGAGCAAGCAGATCCTCCTTCTCCAAAACCTCCAGTGGGGAGAATCCTGCTAATACCTTGGTTTTAGCTCAGTGAGAGCTGTGGCACTTTGACCTCCAGAGTTCTAAGAAAATGAATCTGCCGCTTTTTTGAGACAGAGGCTCGCTATGTAGTTCAGGCTAGCTTGAACTCTGGGCAGCCCTCTTTCCTCAGCCTCCTGAGTGCTAGGATCATGAGCGTGCACCACTGTGCCAGCAGGAGTAGGTAGCTCTTTGAGCCAATGTAGATGCATCCTATCGGGCAAGTTCCTTTCCACTGAGGGGCAGCTTTTATAGTGATGGGCCTTTGTGGAACTGTCAAGTGCCCAAAGCCCATGGTGTCAAACCCATGGTGCAAGTGAGACCACAAAGCACTGTAATTAAATTGATGTTAACCCTGGAAATTCAAGGTATCTTAGTCCACGTGTGTCCCCATATGGGGCCTGGTTGTTGGAACCGGGTTTCTCCACAGTTCTGGAGCAGAGCTTCCGCCCTCACCCTCAGTGGTGCAGTGCAGCCTCCACCAGGATGTTTTTCTCCCTCCACCTCCTGCCCCACCTCTGCCGCCTCTGTCCTCCTCCCTGCCCTGATCTCTCCTGCTGCCTCACCTTGCACACTGTGCATTTTGCCTGGAGAGTTGTCACTGTAGCCTTGACTGTCAGAGGCCCTGGAAGCTCAATGAAGCAGAGGACTCGGGCTCCAGCCACCGCCCTCCACTGGCTCTGGGCCTGGAAGCCGACTCCTGCCAAGAAGTTCCTGGTCTGCAGTGACACAGAAATGATGATTCAGCATCCTCTTGTCTCACCCAGATTAGATATGGAGGGAGCAGCAGCACTCTCAGCTGGCAGATGTCTTCTGGGGCCACCAAAGTCCCTCCCCACCCCACTCACCAAGCCTTCCTGCCACCCAAGCCATACCACATCCCAGAGCTCAGAGGTGGCGCCCAACTCCTGGCCCCTGTCACATGCAGATTCCTAGACCTGAGCTAACAGGGGTGCAGCAGGGGTGCAGCTTTCCCCTTCTGTCCTGACTCTTTTAGACAGCGGGAAGCCACACTTGCCTCCCCTTGGCCCTTCATAGAGCAGGTACCAATAAAGGTGAGGAGAACATGGTAGCCTTGGAAGATCAGCAGAGAGAGAAGGAGAACATGTCCCCAAAAGAGAACAGATACAGTTTAACCACCAAGACAGAGAGACAGAAGGGAAGCCATCGGCCACCACTCTGGCTTCCAGTGGAAAATCTGCAGGTGCCCAAGGGCCCTGGATCAAGTGTGTGAGGCCTCCCCTCCCCTCAGACCCTCTGTCTGACCCACTCGCACAGACTCCAGGCTCCAGATGCCATGCGACTGCAGTCCCCAGTCCAGCCCCTGCCAACAACCCAACTTCACCTATGTCCTGAATGGAGCCAGGTGCTGTGAACAATGCTGCTTGTGACAGTGAGACAGTCTGGGAGGGTGACTGTGGAGGTTTTTACCCAGGAATGTCAGGGGACATTCCTAGACCATGGTGACAAGCTGGTCATGCCTCACCTACCCAGCGTGGCCAAAGGTAGTCACTTATCTGTCACTCTGCATTATCAGGATACAAACAGCCATCCACGGGCTGTAAAGTAGATGCACCAGAGACAGCTGGTCCTGCGGAGCCTCAGGGGAGAGCCCCGATAGCGGCACCCCAGTCACCACTACCCCATCCCCCATCACCCTGCTCCAGAGGATCAACAGCACCCTGGCCTCTGGGCAAAGTCAGCACCAGCCATCCCACCCCACCTTTGCTCTCTCCTTCACCCTCCTCCCCACCCCCAAAGGCAACCTAATGCCTGGGGAGGCTGGCATGGCCCACAGCCTGGGCCTTGCTGGGCATCAGCCCGAACTCTCCCCCCACACCCAGGTTGGGTCCTAGGGAAAGAGGAGAAACTGTTTTCACCAGAACAAACCCTTTTGCAGAGCTCCAACCATACCGCCCCAGGATCTGGGGCTGGCAGGAGATAGAAATCAACTGGCATCCCAAGGTAAGAGCAGAAATGTACATTTGAAGCAGCCAGGTCCATGCCACGGCCCCTCCTCAGGGCTGAGCCTGGGGCCCTCAGGAAACAAGTACATCCCTAATGGGCCCCATTCCATCCATCCTAGAGTCTGGAGCAATGTGGCCCCCAAGTGCCAGGCTCCTTAACCTATGCAACAGGCCATGTGGGGGCAGAAAGGCCTCAACAGAGGGCGCACCTCCCTGAAGAGGGAGCTGACCCACCAGCACACATAATCCTGTTACAATATTAATCCTCATTTAGCCAGGCAGCAGCGAGATAAAAACCCTGAGAAGCCCTTCAAGGCAGCAGCAGCTGACATGGCAAAGAGGCCTGCTAATACTCCCGCCCAGCAGTCAGAGAACAAATAGCTGGCATTAGGCAGACGGGCATTGGGGTGGTCCAGGACAGACAGGACCCAGCTGGGCAGGGTGGGCATCTGCCAGCCACTTTGGGAGACCAGAAGGAAGGAATCTTCACCCCTGCTCCCGCGTCAGGGTCCTGAAAGCCAGCGGTACCCAGAACATATGTGACAACTTTCGTCCAGCCCTGGGGGCCTGCAGCTCTGGCCCTGGGCTTCGGAATCCTCCCCAGGGGCCAGAGAGCACCATCCTGGACCTCGCCTGTCTGGGAAGATTCATGGGCATGTCTTCAAGTGAAATTCTTCCACCTCCAGTTTCCTGCCCACAGGACTTGCCAGCCAGCAAATACCCAGGACTTCTGCCTTCAGCAACCCCAAGAGCAGGCAGCATGTTGGCCACGATGCGACCAAGGTGGCCTGCACCAGGGGTCAGGAGATCTGCCTTCCACTGTGCCGCCCCCACCGTCACTGAGCACAATCAGGCTGGTGGCTCAGGGCTCCATGACTCCTTCAACAGAGGGCATCTTTGGGGGCATCTGGGGCTCTCGAGCAGCTGCGGCCGGAGCACGCCACACCCAGAGAAGGAGAGCACAGACCCACAAGGGCACCGTCACTGCTGCGCAGTCAGTGGGGAGCAGCCCCAGGCTCAATCCTCAGACAGTGGAAAGAGCAAGCGCAACCCACGTCCGATCTGCTCTGACTCTAGGATCTCGGACAGAGGCTAGAGGCCATGGTAAACTTGGAGAATCCTGTAGTGACCCAGTGTGGAGGTGCTCAACACACATACACACCAGACGTGCAGACATGCACACACCTACACACACATAAACACAGGACATGCACTTGTACACTCATGCACATGTGTATACATGCATGCACAGTACACACACACACACACACACACACTGCACACAACACACAACACAAGGGTCACACACAGAGGCCACTTGACAAGTACACAGCATCAGGTGATAGACCCAAGGGGCCAAAGCAGGAACAATTTGAGCAACAGATGAAGTAATATTGAATGATAATTCAAAGTACTGCATGAAATAAATCTCCACCAGTTCACAATGACACAAAGAAATGACCGAGTATGGGGGCAAAACCCCATACTTCACAATTTGTAAATAAAGGATGTGGATGCTGCACCCTCTGGAGGCCCACACCCACACCAGGGTGGACAGTTCAGGGCTGCCTCCCTCTCTGGCCACAGAGGAAGCTGAGGCTAGGACAGCAGGGTAGCAACCCCGCAGTGTGAGTCTCACAGGTCCACTACATGGCCAGGCGACCATGGCTGACTCAGGCCAGGTCCCGTTGACCACAGCGCCTCTGCACGATACAAGGAGATGACACATCACCTCTACTCACCGAATGCCCTTACCCGCCTCCATTTCCCACCTGCAAAGTGAAGGTATTTCTGAGTCCCACCAGCAAGCTCTGAGCGCCAGTGAGATGCTGGGTCAAGCCTGCTTGTATGGTCTATAGGAAAAGCCTGTAACCAGCTGTTATAATTACCAGTGAGGCACTCGGGGCCGGAAAGGAATTGGAAACTCACACAGGGGACCAATGGACTGAAGGACCCAGATGTGAGCAAGGTGCTATAAAGGTTGGCCAAGCTGGGCAGAAAGCAGGGCAGGCTCTCACATTAAATCCAGGCTGGCAGGGGAGGATGAGTGGGTTGCGGGACTGCCACAGCCTGAAGGGGGCAGCACCAAAGCCAGTTCTAGCCCCAGATATACAAATCTGCCCCACTTGGCCAGACCTGGACTAGGCATCAGCTCCCACCCACCTGTTCCCACCTGGCAGCTGGCACAGCCTGTCTGGCCCCTTCTACCCCCAGTGACACCTCCCAGCACTTAAGATTCTGTGGCCTCCCTGGGAAGGACAGCAAACCCACAGGATAGGAAGTGGTATGCTAAGTTCCCCACGATGAGCCTGGAGCAGAGCCGCCTAGGGCTGGTTGGGGCCATGCTGTTCAGGGCACCCTAGGGGTTCTCCTGGCCACCCATGCCATGCCAGGGAGCTCCAGGAACCCTTGGCACTGGAGGAGGAAGAATCCGCAAAAGAAGAGCAAGGCTGTGCTTTGTAACCAAAGCCTGGGTGCTGTCACATTGGGCTTCTCACATCCCATTGGCCAGGACACAGTCACATGGCCAGACTTTGCTGGATGCTGGAAAACGCAGTTTCCCTTGTGGCAGCCATCTTGCCATGAAGAGCACAGGTTATAGACAACTTGCCACCACCCCCCCCCCAGCATAAAACCCAGACCCCTTCACAATCTGTAGGTTCCTGGGTGGCCCCACCCCTCCCAGCCGGGGTGCTCCTTCACTTCCTGCCTGTCCCCCACGACCCATCCTGTATGTCTTTCATGAATGTTAGACACAGGAGCTATCTGGGTTCTCCAAAGCTGGTGACCACGGAGCCTGTGTGTCCCAAGCAGCCTGCAGCTTTGCTACACACACGGCCATGTGTGCTCTCCACACAGGCAGCCTCTGCATTAGGGCTGCTGTCCTGCACCTCAGCTGTTGCCCCCCCCCCAGCCTCCCATGAGGTTCCCACCCTCAGGGCACACAGCACCACAGAAGCCAGCGCCACACAGATTCTTCCCTGGAGAACGTGTTTCCATAGGTCCAGAGAAGGATGCCCAGAATCTGCACCCCATGGCGCCTGGGCCACACAGCCCTCACTGCACCTCAGCAGAGGCTGCTAACGGCGTCTGTGGCATCACAGAATGCACTGGTAATCACTCAGCAGTTGTGTTGCCATGGAAGACAAAAGGAAAGTGAGTGGCTTTGGGCACGTTTGCAGTTCAAGATTAAAACTGTTGAGCTGGATATGGTGGTACAGGCCTGTAATCCCAGCACTTGAGAGGCTGAAGCAGGAGGTCTACCATAAATTTGAGTTCCAGGACAATCTGAACTACACATCAAGAATTTGTATCCTTGGACTGGAGGGTTAGCTCAGTGGTTCTGGTGCCGGCCTCGCAAGCACAAGGACCTGAGTTAGATCCCCGGTATCCATATATAATGCTGGGCCTGGAGACACGCCCACCAACAATCAACACCACATACCACAATGCCGGATGTGGTGGCTCACGCCTGTAATCCCAGCACTCGGGAGGCAGAGACAGGAGGATTGCTGAGTTCGCGGCGGCTTGCCAGGCACCATAGTGAGCTCAGAGCCAACCTGAACTACAAAGCGAGACCCTGTCTCAAAAAAAAAATAGAATTTGTATCCTTGCCAGGGATGTAATTTAGTGATGCTGTGTCTGCCTGGCAAGCACAAGGTCCTGAGTTTGAATCCTGGTACAAAAAAAAAAAAAACTTGTATCAAAAAAAGAAAAATTTAAATTGTGACTTATGCCCCCCCACCTCTACCCTCAATGCAATTCATTAACAGTCCTTTTATCAAAATCTACAGAATCCACCTCACATCCATCACTCTACAGCCACCACCCTGGTCTGGGCCACTGTCATGTCTGGCTCACACTCTCCTGGGAGCCCCTTACAGAACAAGGAGAGGAGGAGGTGTCTAGGCTGGGCTTCCATATGGACAGAGTGAGGACAACGGCCTCTCAGACCCCGTCTGTGTAGACTGGAAGCCCTGAAAGCCTCCTCCCTGGAAGACAGGGTCCACCTACCCCCCAGTCCCTGGGGTTCAACAAGCAGGCATCCTCCCCAGGCCAGGCAGGGTACTGCCTTCATGTGTAACGTGGGCCTGCTGTGTCCTGGGCTCTTGGTCCTGCCCTCCCTGGGGTCCAGGCAAGGATGGAGACGGGGAGAAGTCCAGCAGACCCTCATGGCGGAAAAGGGGGCACTTGCATTCATGCCAACCAACCACTCACAAGGGCTGGAGGGAGGGAGGCCAGACCTGTGGCCAGGACATCCCCTGGGCACCACCCTGTCTCCGACCATGGGACTTTGCCCTCCTCCTGGCACAGGCTGCCCTGTGCACCTGCTTACTTGGACAGTCTCTCATGGCTCACTCAGTCCTCCTCGCTGTGACTCTGGTCACCCTTCTGGCTGCAGGGGCTGGGGCTCCTGTCCACACGCAGGGTCCCCCGCATAAGCTGCTCCTCGTGTCATTCGATGGCTTCCGCTGGAACTATGACCAGGATGTGGATACTCCCAATCTGGATGCCATGGCTCAGGATGGAGTGAAAGCTCACTACATGACGCCTCCCTTTGTCACCTTGACAAGCCCCAGCCACTTCACACTGGTCACTGGTGAGTGTCGCCAACGGGTGGGGAGGCCAATGGGGGCCCCAGCAAGGGTCCAGAGCCCTGCCCAGGCTCCCAGTGAACAAAGGTAACAAGATCTTGCTACAGGAATGGCCCCACAGGGACAAGGCTGAAACAAAAGCACCATAGAAATCTCTGCCAGTGGCACCCAGTGGAGGGTAAATACAAGTACCACAGGCCTCATCACACAGGGACCCCTGAGCAGGGTGACAAAGCACAGACTCTCTGGGACAGCAAGGGGGAGGCCATGGCTCACTTCCCACCACACTGCCGCCTCCTCCTCCCTCAGGCAAATACGTGGAGAACCATGGGGTCGTGCACAACATGTTCTACAACATCACCAGCAAGCTGTGGCTGCCCTACCACACCACGCTCAGCATCCAGAGCTGGTGGGACAATGGCAGTGTGCCCATCTGGATTACGGCCCAGAGGCAGGTAAGGTGGACCACCCAAGGGGACACAGACCTGGACCTGCTAAGAGCCCCAAGGCCCTGGTGTCCTAGAAGAGAAGGGGGTAAACAGAGGACAGCAGGAGGGCTGGGTCGAAAGTGTAAGGTCTCAAGTTTGATGATCCCTGGTATAAAAAAAAAAGTCAGCACATAAAGGAAGCAAGAATGGATTATAGGAAGATGGAGGGCACAGCGAGCACTGAACAGATGCATGACTGGATGAGAGCCCAGCAGGGGAGGCCAGCTGCAGTCACCAGGGAGGGGGCTCTGGGCAGCATGGCCTCAGACAGGGACCTAGAGCCACAAGGACAGCAGGATGTGGCACATCGGGGACACTATGCCAGTCACGTCATTTAGCATGTGAGTGCTCTGGACATCTACTATCTCCTCCAGAAATCAGTTCTGGCCCAGATAATGGAAAACAAAGGCCACTTCAGAAAATACACAGCATCATGACCACAAGCAGGAGCAGAGCTGAGTGGGGAGACATATGGGGTGGCTGCTGTGTGAGTGGGTGCAGACCGGGCAGGGAGCCCGTGATTTAATGCCACCTTGCTCCTCCAGGGCTTAAAGACGGGCTCCTTCTTCTTCCCCGGAGGCAATGTCACCTACCAAGGAGAGGCCGTGATGCTGAGCCGGAAAGAAGGCGCTTTTCACAACTACAAAGATGAGCAGGAGTGGAGGGCGAACGTGGACACTGTGCTGAGGTGGCTGACCGAGGAGGACCTGGCCCTTGTCACCCTCTACTTCGGGGAGCCAGACTCCACTGGCCACAGGTATGGCCCTGAGTCCCCGGAAAGGAAGGAGATGGTGAGGCAGGTGGACCGGACCGTGGGCTACATCCGAGACAGCATCGAGCGGCACAACCTCACGAGTCACCTCAACCTCATCATCACATCTGACCATGGCATGACGACTGTCCACAAGACGGCCAGCGACTTGGTGGAGTTCCACAAGTTCCCCAACTTCACCTTCCAGGACATTGAGTTTGAGATACTAGACTATGGGCCAAATGGGATGCTGACTCCCAAGGAGGGGCTGCTGGAGAAGGTGCATGGGGTGCTACAGGACGCCCACCCCAGGCTGCACGTCTACAGGAAGGAGGAGTTTCCCAAGGTCTTCCGCTACGCCGGCCACCCCCGGATCATGCCCCTGCTCGTGTATAGTGACCTGGGCTATGTCATCCACGGGGTAGGTCTGCTGCTCCCTCGAGGTGCCCTGGGGCTCCTCCCACTTCTATAAAAAGCACCCATTTTTGCTAGTCCCTGTTTGAAGAACGTCAGCTACAAAAGGGACACATCCCTGTGCAATCAGAGAGCAGGAGTGCACACGTGTGTGTGTGTGCATGCATGCACTGAGGGTAAAGTGTGAGGCCTCCAGCTGCAGACATGAACCACAGGGACAAGGGGTGCTGAGCAGGAAGCAGAGGCCAGATGGGGGAAAATACGACAGAGGAAGTCACAGCCCCAGCTGTAGCCAGAGACCTAGCCTAGCCTTGGGCAACCTGCCACGTACTGACTAAAGTCACCATTTATTTAAGCAACTGCTCACTGAGGTTCTATCTTTAGAGTCTTAAAATTCAGAGAAACTGGGTCTCAGCCCCTTGACCTACATAGATGCTGATCTACAGGCAACACTGGTGGGGTGGGGAGGGCTTCCAGGGACACTGACCCTTGGACGCTGACCCTCCTCCTAGAGAATAAACGTCCAGTTCAACCAAGGCGAGCACGGCTTCGACCACAGAGCCCAGGACATGAGGACCATCTTCCGCGCTGTGGGCCCCAGCTTCAAGGCTGGTCTGGAGGTGGAGCCCTTCGAGAGTGTCCATGTGTATGAGCTCCTGTGCCAGCTGCTGGGCATCGTGCCTGAGGCCAACGATGGGTGCCCCGACACCCTGCGGCCCATGCTCCGCTCAGGTGAGAGAGGTGTCCACCCAGGGTGTGCCTTGTGTTGTGACCTGGGGGCCAGTGGAGAGGCTGGGTGCAATGCCACCCTTCCTCCCTCACCTGGCCCTGGCTTCCCCCAGGGTCTGCTCTCTTGCCTGGCAGACAGCGCCTCTTGGTGACAGCACTGCTAGGAGCCCTGATTCTTCTGGTCAATGTGGCCTAATGTCCCCCACTCAAGGTCAGTTCCTGGAAGGTAGGGAGGCTTCCCAGCCTGACGTCCCCATGGTGCTCCTGGCAGCAGGACAGAGCTGCTGTCCTGTCCCTTCCCTTCCTCCAGGGAACCCCAGACTCTCTCAGCAGGAGTGAGTTATTTGGGAGGACAGCCGCTGAAGCTGCTAGGACACTTCGCGGCTCCGTCCCACACCAGCAAGGTCTCAGCCAAGGCTCAGGAAAGTCACACACCCTAGAGAAGCGTGGGGCGGGAGCAGCATGGAGCCAGGTTCTGGTCAGGGCTCGAGGACACCAGGGACAAGAGGAGAGTGTGTGGCCAACGGGCAAGGGCAGCATGAGCAGGAAGCGAGTAAATCCACACACAGGGCAGCACTGACAGTGGATGTGGAAGGGAGAGTCACAGCCCTCAAGGGCTGGGCGGATCCTACCGGCAAGAGGCTGGTGGTGCAGCCCCAAGGGTCATCCTGTCTCTGGAGGAGGCAGAGGCAGGTGTTAGTGGGTAAGGAAGGTGCCAAGTGACATGTGTGGCCTGCCTAGGTCCCTCCATGTGCAGCAGGAACCCCAAGGGACATTTTGTGGGGCACAGAGCGGCTGGGGTAGCCAGTCACTTGGAAGACCTGGTGCCAGACAGGGACACAGAAATCAGGACAGGAGGTGGTCAGTTAGAAGGTCACTGCAGGGTCCAACAGGACATGCCGGTGGCCGGGGTGAAGGTGACGCCAGGGCAGAGGAGGACACTGTCAGGAGGCCCTGTGAGCTGGGTTTATGGGGGACTGAAGAGAGAGGACAAGTGCAGGGTGGGCTGAGGCCAGGCCCAGGGCAGGTGGAGCCACTGACGGAGATGTGAAGAGGCCAGGGGCACAGGCCCGGAAACCCAGGTCCTGGCTTGGCCTTGATGTGTTCTCACCCGTGACGCAGCCATGCGGAACCCGGGCCACAACCTGACAACAGCTGGCCCCCTAGGTGTGTTGTAGTGGGCAACTCCGAGGCTTTCCATCAAGTCAGAGACACACACAAGGCACAACACGATAGCACTGCAGGCTGAGGGGCCCGGTGAAGGTCTTCAGCTGGGGGTCAGAGGACAAAGACAGTGGGGTGACCGGAGAGTGGAGAGGTGGAAGGCAGAGAGGAATGCAGGAACACAGGCCATGGGGAGGGGGCCTGCAGGGCCCAAGGTCAGAGCTGGAAGCATCCCCAAACCTCTCGCATAGTGAGGATACTGGAGCCCAGAGCTATTATCTGACTGGGCCAAAGTCTCCAAAAGGCGACAAGCTGCATGGAAAGGGTGGGTTTTTAGCACACTCTGGAGTACTGTCCCCACTGGGGTGCTGCGAAATTCCTGGCACAGCCCACAATCCTCTGACCTCCCTGCAAGCCACAGGGCTCCGAGGGGCAGCACAGGACTTCACAGGAGGGGGCAGGATTGGGGAGTGAGAACCACAGGATCCCAGCACACCCCAGGGGCCGGGAACCCGATACAGAAAACCCCGAGGACAGCGCTCACTGTTCCTGTGTGTGGACTCTCCCGCCATGGCTGATGTGGAGCTGCCAACACGAAGCCACCAAAGCTGCCACCTGTGGCCGGGTTCTTCCCCGTGGCAGCATCCAAAGCACCTCCGAAAGGAATGTGGGATCACAGGACAACCTTGGCCGCCACAGGACAACCTTGGCTGCCACCAGCACAGCCCTGACCTGTCCAGTGGACTTCACCTGGGGAAGGTCCCAAGCCCCCGCACTTTCCCATGGAGCAGGGTCGGAGTTCCCACAGGTGCTGCCTCCCTCCTGCCCTTTCTTCCAGGCTGACACCTGTGTTGCAGGAAGCCTGGGTCAGCCTCCTGCTGTCACTGCCCACTGGATTCCAGGGCACCTCATCAGAGACTCCACCCCTAAGCCTCTGCACCATGTGCATCAGCCCCGGCGTGGCCACACAGGATCTGCAGATTCACACTCCACAGCAACAGCCCCGCTCACACATCCTTGCCCCCCACCCCGCAAGGCTCACCCCAGAGGTCTGGAGACTTAGTTTAAGTGGTAACGCCCCTAATTTGGAAGCACAAGGGCGTGAGTTTGATCCCCCGTACCGCAAAATAAAAGGTCCACCCCAGAAATCAGCACTGTGATCCCCATACTAGGACCCCAGCCACCAGCTTCTGCCTCAAGCTCCACATTTACCCCAATGGGTGCTGCAAATTAATTCATTAACAAACACAGCAGAACACATTCTTTCTGGCAGGAAGTGACCCAATCACCAGCTGAAAGGCACGCACTTAGCCCAGGGACCCCACCACCAGCTTCTCAGGTTACCTGAAGCACCACAACTACCCCCAGGCGCCACCTGCTGGCCCTCCTGGCCAGAGCAGTAGAGTCCCTGTCACGGTGGGGACTGGCAGCATTGGAGGTCCGCATAGCCTTAAAAGCAGAAAAAAACCAATTCAGAATCCATGCCTCTGTGTTCAGCCTCACCTGTGTGGCTTTCTAGGGAGTGGGCCAGGGTGCTTTTTATTTCTCAGTACTAGGATTCGAACCCAGTGTATTAAGCTACATCCCCAACCCTGAACACACACACACACACACACACACACACACACACACACACATGGTTTTTTGGTTTCTTCGGTTTGGTTTTTTGAGACAGGGTCTGGCTAAGTCACGAAGTTACCGAGACAGGGCTAGACAAGTGATCCTCCTGCCTCAGCCTCCCAGAGTGCTGGGATTATAGGTATGTGCCATCACAACCAGCTGCCTACCTATTTTATTATACTTATTTTATTTTGGAGACAGGGCCCTGCTTTATAGTTCAGGCTGGCTCTGAGCTCACCATGTAGCACAGGCAAGCCTCAAACTCACAGCAATCTTCCTGCCTCTACCTCCTGAATCAGGGGATTAAAGGTATGAGCCACCATGCCCGGTATTATTGTATGTGGTTACCAGGGATCAAATTCGGAACCTTGTGCTTGCCAGGCAGATGCAGAACCACTGAGCTAAAACCCTGGTACCTGCCTTGCTTTTATTTTTATGATCCCTTTCAACATTTAGTTACTGATTTACCACTTATGTCTGTTTTTATACATTTTTCCTTTTAAAATTAACTTCAGTATCTAAGAATGCACTGATTTAAAGAAAACTGTTGAGTAAACAACTAGTAGCTGGTGGACAGGACAAAAATAGCAGAGGGAGGGCACAGCAGCAAACCCACTGCGGTCACCCAGCTCCCACCTGCCCCCTCCCTGCCCGGTACTCAGCCCTGAAGCTTCTGGGGCGCCTCCCCTCCGTGCCTGACCCCAGCCAGCACCGCGACTTCCCCGGCCTCCAGGAGCTATCCTGTGTGTCCTCGAGCCCTGCACCTGCCGCCTAGTGGGTGGCCGGGTGAGGGACACCGGCCTTGCTGTCCAAAACACATTTTGCTGTCAGCCCACCTGAAACAGCTCCTGGGGAAAATCAGAGGACGCTGACTGGGGACACCTAGGTATCATCCACGCCTCAACTGCAGCCAACCACTGCCTTCCCCGAACGTGGCCAGCCCAGGTGCTGGCGGCAATGCAAGAGAGGTCCAGGCAATGGTGAAGACAGCGCTGCAGCGCAGCGGGGGCGCCCTCGAGGCGGAGAAGCAGAAAACCCCGTTTGTCATGTGGTCCGTATGAACTGACACCGCGCGCTGTCACCAGGAGGCGGCGCGCTTGGGCTCCTTAACACCCTTCGAAGTCTTTTTTTTTTTTTTTTTTTTTTGAGACAGGGTTTCGCTTTGTAGTTCAGGCTGGCTGTGAGCTCACTATGTAGCCCAGGCAAGCCTGGAACTCAGCAATCCTCCTGTCTCTGCCTCCTGAGTGCTGGGATTACAGGCGTGAACCACCATGCCCGGCTTTCAAGTCTTTTTGAAGCAGCTTCTAAAGTGTACAGTGAGAACGTGGACAGGGTAGCTAATACCTGTAATCCTAGCACTTGAGATCACCATGAGTTTGAGGCCAGCCTGGGCTACATAGGAAAACCCTGTTAAAAAAAATAAGTAAATGGTTCCGGCGCCTGTCTCACAAGCGCAAGGTCCTGAGTTCGATCCCCGGTGACCACATACAATGTTGGGCGTGGAAACTCACGACCACCAGCAATCAATACCACATACCACAGTGCCAGGCGTGGTGGCTCACGCCTGTCATCCCAGCACTCGGGAGGCAGAGGCAGGAGGATTGTTGAGTTCGAGGACTGCCTGAGCTACATAGTGAGCTCAGAGCCAGCCTGAACTACAAAGCGAGACCCTGTCTCAAAAAAAAAAAAAGTAAATGAAGTGTTCAGTAAAGGGAATTCCAAACCTCCTATCTCTCCTTTCTGCTCCTCCTTCCTCCTTTACAAGGGCGCCAGCACTGCTCCAGCCCTGGGAGAGGGGCCCAGGACTATTCAAGAGTTGGCTCAAGGTTTCAGATGTTACACAGATGCATGCCTGTGCTTTAGAAACCTGGGCTTTTGGGACCAGGTCTTTTGGGTGCCGCGCGGGTGGAGCTCCTGTGGCCCTCTGCTAGCACCAAGGCGGCCCCAGGGTGGCGCAGAGGCAAGGCAGGCTCGCGCCTCTCTGAGCCCACGTGTCTGGCTGCTCCTTCAGCCTGGGCCCGGCGCTCCAAAGCCCGGCACTTGACGAATGCCGTGAACCAGCGGATGTCGCACCACTTGCTAGGCCTGCTCTGTGGGCCATGGGCGGGCGCGGTACCGTGTCGCGAGCCGGACCTGCGCTGCTCAGCGAGTTCGCATCCTTCCCAGCACACTGGGAAGAGGAACCTGAGTGGAACGCAAGGTCCCTTTGCCCTTAACCCGCGTGGGAGGCAGCCCCGCCTGGGGTCTTGGGGTCTGCAGCTCCCTCTCTCAAGTGAGCGGGTGCATCCTGCCCCCGGCTCCCGCGAGCACCCCAAGCCCCAGCGCCCTACGCAATAGCTAGAAGCGCTTGTGTGGAGAATTTCTGGGAGGCGGAACAGCGGGATCGGCTACCCCGCTCAGGCCCCGGAGGAGCCGAGGAGGACCAGTCCCCGGTGAACAGCGCGAGGAGAGCTGTGCCCCACCCCACCGCGACCCCACCCCCACCGGCCGCATCCATTGCCACGGTTGCAGCCACAGCTCGGTGCGCAGCGCTGGGTTCGCATCTTGGACTCGAAGCCCCAGCCCAAGCGCGGGCGGGCTCGGCACCCGCATACACTCTCGCCTCGCACACACGCCCTTACCGCGCACACCACGCAGCCCACCGCACACCGCTCACTAAGGACTCCGACGTGCACCCGAGGACACGCACCCAGCACCGGCTGAGGCGAAGGCAGCGCCGCGGGGAAGTCCGTCAGACTTGCTCGGCAGACAGCGCCCCCCTCGCCGGCTCCTACGGCCTCTGCGGCCCGGGTAGCTCGCAACCGGTGGCCTCCAGGGACGCGGCGGCCCAGCCTGCACCCTGGCACGGAACGGCCACCGTGGCCGTCTTAGGGCCCAGTTTCCCCAACTCCGGACACCCCACTCCTGCTCGAAGCGCCTGGGAGCCTCACCCGCAGCCAAGGGGCGTAGAGCGTTCGCGGCTGCGGTGTCGCTGTCCCGCCAGCAGGGCGCGCTGGCCGCCACACCTGTGACAAGCAGCGCTTCGGACCTCTGGCCTCTGGGCGCCCTTGTCCCCCCCTGGAGAGGCTTCAGCCCACTCGGCGAGGAGGAGAGGAGTGAGGGAACGCGCAGGGAGTCCCACACCGGGCCCAGCGGAGAGCCGCGGGTCCCGACCACAGTCCTGGAGGAAAATCCACTCAGCCAAAGGTCTGGCGCCATTCGCAGTCACAATCCCCTTGGGGCTTTTGGTTTCAGTCTCAGAGAAGTTCAGAAAACAGAAGGCAGAGCTGTGGTTTTCTTATAATCTATACCATTAAAACCGAAAAACAAACAGCATCATCTCGCAGGCCTGTGATCCCAGCACTCTGAGAGGCTGAGGTGGGACCATGGCAAATTTGCACCCAGCAACTGAGACCCTATATACATGCACACATACACATACATGTACACACACATACGTACATATATGAGCCAGCTGAAAGGGTGGATGGGCTGTGAGAATCCTGGGTCGGGAGAAGGGCGGAGGGGGTGCGGAATGCAAACACATGGGCCAGGGCCTGAGGGGAGACGGAGGCAGGGATGGGGTGACAGATGTGCAAGCTGGGGATCCCGAGGAGCCCAGCGACCATGACAGGTGGAGAGAGAGGCTCAGTATGGGGCTGCAAAAGCCATGATGCTGCACCCTTGGGCTCTGCGCCTCTGAGACAAGGGTGTTGCTGGGGCCCCAGTGTGGGGATCCGTGACAGCACCTTTGGGGTGTGGGAGTTTAGACACTAAAATCAAGATGATCCCCAAAACACTGGCCGGCTGGTCAGCATGGAGTGCCTGCCGCATTTTCTTTTACTTGTAATTGTTTTGGGTTTTTTAGGACAAGGTATATGTAGCCCAGAATAGCCTTGAATTCCTCCTTCCTCAGCCTCCTAAGAACTGGATTATAAGAGTGGGCTGCTGTGCCCTCCATATTTTTTTCTTGTTCTGTAATTTACTGTAGTGAGTGTTGCCATGTTGATATGGTAAAAACTCTGGATTTATTTTGTGTGGTTTTTTTATACATTTTTATTTTTTGGTGCTGAGAACTGAACCCAGGGCTTCATGCTTGCAAGGCAAGCACTGTACCACTGAGCTAAATCCCCAGCCTCAAAACTCTGGATTTAATTTCTAATAGGTCCATCTAGAAATTCTCTCCTTGAAATCTGTTCAACCGGGGAAGCCAGCAGATTAGCCTTGCTCCCTTTCACGGCCTCCACTCTGCCCATGACGTCTCCGCTCTTCCCAGGCAGCTGCCCTTCACCCTGTTATAGTCACAGCCTGTGCCGGCCGGAGTGGCTCATGGAAGCTCTGCAGCCTTTGCTCCCTGCTGCTCGCGTGCCCCGGTGTCAATAGCTATGTACAAGCCCTGGGCCCCTGCTCTGTACTCCAGCCCTGCCTGCCTCCTCAGCCCCCTAAGGGGTGCGGCACAGTCACGGGTTCCAGTGGAACCTAGAGGAATGGATGTGATCTCCTTTTTCCTCTGCACCCTGGCCCTTGTTCTGCACGCTTGGCACTTGCTCAGTGCCAGAGAAGCCTGGCCCCTCCACCGTATTCTGAGGTGAGCATGTGAGGAACGTGCGAGTCTGCTCTGGCTGGGCCGGACTTGAGTGGCTCTAGATGATGAGGGTATGCCTGCTTACCCATGTGTCGACCCTTCCCACCACCATCCCTTTGGTGTAAACTTTGCAGAGTGTGGGGCTACTGTCTGGTCGGCCTCACTTCAGGGAGAGGAAGGATGAAGAAGTGGTCTCGGTGAAGGTTTAGCTCAGTGATTCCGGCACCTGCCTAGCAAGCGCAAGATGTCCCTGGTTCAATCCCCGGTAACCACATACAACAATGCTGGGCATGGTGACTCATGCCCACCAGCAATCAGTACCACATATCACAGTGCCAGGTATGCTGACCTACGCCTGTCATCCCAGCACTCAGGAGGCAGAGAGGAGGATTGCTCAGTTTGAGGCTTGCCTGAGCCACATAGTGAGCTCGGGGCTAGCCTGAACTACAAAGAGGGACCCTGTCTCAAAAAAAAAAAAAAGAAAGAATTGGTTTTGGCATTTTGGACAACCCTGGGTGCCCTCATCTCAGCTTCAGTTCGATCCCCGGTAACCACATACATTGCTGGGCGTGGAGTCTCACGCCCACCAGCAATCAATACCACATACCACAGTGCCGGGCGTGGTGGCTCACACCTGTAATCCCAGCACTCGGGAAGCAGAGGCAGGAGGATTGCTGAGTTCGAGGCTTGCCTGGGTCACATGGTGAGCTCAGGGCCAGCTTGAACTACAAAGCGAGACCCTGTCTCAAAAAAAAAAAAAAAAAAAGTCTTGAAAAGTAACAAATGTATCAGAACTTTCCCTTCCCTCTCTAGCTAAAGATCAAGGAGAAAAAGTGACAATGTCTAAAGTATTAACTGTTTAAGAGGCCCTAGTACATTTGCTGGTTTAGGATTAAATATGAAATGGGCTAGATCGATCTGAATAATAAATAATAACTCCAGCCCAGAAGAGGGTGAACTCAACAGCACCTGCTCCCTGACTGATTGCTCTGAAACCAGCACATAAGCTTTAGTCTCTGACATGGGACAATCAGAACTCTGGGATGAAAGCTTTGTGCCACTTTGAAGTGGAACAAGGTGCACTCTTAATGCAAGGAGTCCTCATTTTCGCTTCCATCTGACAGCCCCTGGTTGGGGCACCCCCAGTAGCTGCTGGAGGGTCCTGAGCTATGCTCCCTCCAGTCAGCCGGACCAGCTTCCTAAGGTTTGGTGTGCGACATTCTGGGGAATACTCGGGTAGGGCTTCAGACCAGCTCCCTCCAGTTAAGCATTCCTGTCGATCATGGTGCAGTGTTTTTTTTAATAAGCAGAATTTCCAGCATTTCAAAGAACTTTCTGGTTTCTACTCCCAGATTGGGAGGGCACAAAGCTAAGAAGACAAATGGGCAGTTGCCAGCTTTCAGCTGAGTGTGTAGTTGGTCTAGGCTCAGTATTTCTTTCCTTTCTCAAGTAGGAGACAATACAGTTGTAAAAGTGCAGAAATTTACAACAGTCGTAGTTTTCAATTCGTAGTGCAATTTTTGTGAGATTTTTTTCTTGCACCCATTTTGTGTGAGGAGCAAGGTGCTCACACTGACTGTTGGGACCACAGCAGGAATGTGTAGAACTGTGCATTCTTCGTCAGCCATTTCAACAGCCAGCAAAACACAGCCAGTGACGTTGGGGTTTCACTGCGTCACAGCCAAGAATCTCTCCAGAATACTGACAGCTGGGACAGAAGTTTCAGTGCAAGAACCAGAAAAGTTAAGCTGTTAGATCTTCTGCTGAGGTGTCCCTGGGTAGTAGCTCAGCCCCTCACCTTGGGCTCAGCCTTTTTTCTCCAGGCTGGAATCTGTTCTTGTCGGAGGTAGAAGTTAAACAGTCCAAAAAACTGGACCCCTTCACAGACTGCCAAAGGCTTTGCCCTAACCTGCTGTTCTTCTTGCCTGAGATTCCTGCTGGCACTGGGATCATGGCCGAGGGACAGGGCGCTTCAAGAAACACTGAATGCCAAGAAGGGGCAGCTGGAGGGAGAAAGGGGTGTGGGTGTGTGGGTGTGTGTGTGTGTGTGTGTGTGCGCGCGTGCGCACGCGTGCATGTGTGGAGGGGGAGCTTACCATTTCAAGGCTCTTGTTTCTCTGCACTGTTTTCTGTGGATATAAAAGTAATGTATGCTCACCAGGCATGGTGGTTTACGGCTGTAATCCCAGTATTCAGGAGGCAGAGGCAGGAGGATTGCTATGAGTTCAAGGCTTGCCTGGGCTACATAGTGAGCTCAGGGCCAGCCTGAACTACAAAGCAAGACCCTGTCTCAAAAAAAAAAAAAGTGATGTATGGTCATTGTAGAAATAGAACATACTTCATGCTAATATATTCGTATATGATATTTAAGATACATGCTCATGTTAAACACTTTATGTGTAAAAGTAATAATGGTAAAAATAGTCATAGTTGTCTTTTTAATTTTTAATGTCATGTTTTCCATATATATAACATATAAGTTTGTAAAATTAAATGTAATTTATTGTAGTAGAGAGCCTGGGTCTTAAGGAACTAGTATAATACATTTTCACACATGTGCTTATTTTGTGGTCTTCACATTGAACTATATCTCCGACTTTTTTATTTGGGTGTTTTCTGAGATAAGATCTGGCTTTGAACTTGCTCTGTAACCCAGGTGGGGTTTGAACTCCCAGTAATCCTCCTGCTCAGCCTCCCAAGTGCTGCGATTACAGGCATGTGCCACCACGCTCCACTCTTCTTAATTTTTTTAATTTAATTTTATTTTTTATTTTCTCTGAGACAGGGTCTCGCGTTGTAGTTCAGGCTGGCCCTGAACTCACTATGTAGCCCAGGCAAGCCTCAAGCTCAGCGATCCTCCTGTCTCTGCCTCCCGAGTGTTGGGATTCCAGGCCGCTCTTCTTAATTTTGAGATTGGATTTTGCTTTGTCCAGAGGTTGTCAAGGCCGAGCTTGCTTTTTTTTTAATTGAATTCTTTATTGGTACATTTTATATACAGCTCACAATCACACACAACATTGGGGAATTTGTACTAGTATATGACACGTTAATTCTCATTTTTACCCATATCCCTCCCTAGCTTACTTTTGAGACCTCATTGCCTCAGCCCTGCAGTCTGCTGTAATCACAGAAATGTGCCACTGAACTTGTCTCCATATGTCTGTTTCTGTGTAGTGACCAGTCAGGTAAAGAATCCCACAGAGAAGGCGCCTGTGCCCCCCACCCTGTTACTTCTTAGTCTTAGCACTGTGGACTGGTGACGTGTTTCAAGCTTCATGGAAAAGTAACCATATCTCATTTTTATCAGTCCGTGGTTGCAGCACCTACATTTATACTTCTTGTGTGGAGCTGGTGCATGTGCACGGCCAGCCCACCTCCCTTTTGCCTCTTGCTTCGCTCTGCCTCCTCCCCTTCATCACCAGTCACCTCCCCACTGCAGAAGGACCCATCCCTGGGTTCCTATTATCTTTTATTTTGCTCTTTGTTCATAATTTGGGTTTCTTATATAAGAGAAATGATGTTATGTAAGCTGTGTGAATTATTTCACTTTTGTTTGTTTGTTTGTTTTTTGAGACAGGGTCTCGCGTTGTAGTTCAGGCTGGCCCTGAGCTCACTATGTGGCCCAGACAAGCCTCGAACTCAGCAATCCTCCTGTCTCTGCCTCCCAAGTGCTGGGAGTACAGGCATGAGCCACCATGCCCACACTGTGGTATTGATTGCTGGTGGGCGTGAGTCACCATGCCCAGCATTCTATGTGGTTACCGGGATCGAACTCAGGGATCGAACTGAGGGCCTTGAGTTTGCAAGGCAGGCGCTAGAACCACGGAGCCAAATCTCTGGCCCCCTTGGTACAACTTTTTAATCTCCTGAATGATGCTGGTTATGTTTTGCTTTGTTTTGTTCGGCTCAGCTAGCTTTTTACTAGGGTCTGCTATAGACTTGCTAATTTCCTCCCTAGTATCTGCTTGCTTGTATCTTCTATCAGCTTGCCAAATGCCTTCCTGACTTTATATAGTTGTCTCCTATAATTTCAAATTATTCAGGTGTATAGCATTTCGTTTCCCCCTTCAGTGCCTGTGGGTCATCTCTGGGAGAGATGAGTGCTTTTGGAAGCATTAGTTCGTCTTTTTGTGTTTCTGTTCCTTTGGTTTGTTCCTGTGTTGAGCCTTCTAGGGTGACTATAATAGACAGCTTTGTTTTTAGTATGGAGATCTCTTTTTCAACTAGAGTCCTTCGACTTCATCTGCCAAGGTGTTACAGACTTTTGACCTGCAAATTTCACATAGCAGCCTGCATGGTGCACCCCAGCCTTGATGCAAGGGCAAGACCATCCACCAACTCCAAGCTGGCTCTAGGTTTTGCTTCCCCTTGGCTCAGGACAGAAGAGGCAAGAACTAACCAGTCAACATGATCCTAGACAAGAGCCCTCAGACCCTGCCTGTCAACACTACCAACACTCTTTAGTTAATTTCTACTTCTCAGTGGTTTCTTCTGGGTGTGACAATTGTCTTTTGCTTCTGTCCTTGGGTCCAACCACCTCTGTTTACTGGAATGAAAGGTCACAGAGTATTTGGCCCAGCACCTAGTACCACAAGAATGGGCCACATTATTGTTAATGACGCCAAGGTAATCCAGACATTGTCATCCCAAGAAAGCCAAGCAAAAGCATCAAGTATGTTCCCTTGGTTACAGTAGTAAAATCAACATCAATTACAGTCTCAAATCAAAATGGAGTCTTGATAAGCCCTGAGGACCAATAATGTATTACCCTAACCATAGAAAAGAAATCTATAATTATAATTTGAATACTAAAGGAAACCAAATATTGACCTACTATTGACTTACAATAAATATCTCCTAAATGGAACAACCTTACCTCTAGTAGAAATAAGACAGTATTCAACAGCCATTGCATATGTTACCTATCTAGAGATTCATAGAGCTTAGTAAATCATACTAGTAAAGAATGGGAAACTAGAGAATGAAGAGAACAAAATTTGAGAAATTAATCAATGAGGTATGAGGAGATCAGAATGGATATGAGAAGGCTTCTTCTGAGGAGCAAAAAGAAATTAATGTTGAAGTTGCGAGAAAGAATAAACAATAAGAAAAAACAGAGCAAATGAAAGAAAATAAGGAAAAGTTGAAAAAGGCAGAAAGGAAAGGATAGAAAGTAAATCTTGAGAGGGGAAGAACGACAGGAAAAACTCCAAATCCCCAGAAAACTCAGAGGGAAAGATAAAAATAATAAAATATAGGGAGAAAAAAAGAGATTGCGTGAAAGAAAAACATTCTTGTGTTTTTGGATGAGCAGTTTTTTTTTTTCTGCAGTCTTGCAGTTTTTTCTGCACTCAGAGGTTTCCCAGTTAGCTTCAGGGCCTGTTGTTTTTGAGGTGCCCTCCTTGCACCAGAGGCCTGGCTGTCTGTTCACCCCAGACTCTGGTTACAGTTCAGTTCCAGGTGTGTCCTTGCTCCCTGTGGTAGATGGGAGATGAGATCAGCTTTCTCAGTGGGCTGCACTGGATGTAGCTGCGAGGCGGAGTTTCCAGAGGCTGCGGGACAGTGTTGACAAGGCAGGGTCTGGGGCTCTTGTCTAGGATCACATTGGTTGGTTAGCTCTTGCCTCTTCTGTCCTGTGCCAAGGGGAAGCAAAACGTAGAGCCAGCTTGAAGTTGGTGGATGGACTCGTTCAGTGCAGGCCAGCATGCTTGTATAGAGGAGGGGCTTGCTTGCTTGAGATAGAACCAATATTGAGTTTTTCTATCTGGAATATTCTACTTAGCATTAGTTTGTGAACTTCATATAATTCTTTTTTTTGCAGATTAATATTTCACCGATTTTTTTTTTTTTTGGTGGTGGTACTGGGGATTGAACTCAGGGCCTTCTGCATGCTAAGTAAAAGCTATACTACTAACTCACGACCCTGGTCCTGGACATACCTGTACCACAGCTTCACTCACTGTAGTGTTGATGGACACTTAAGAAGTTTTAAAAGTTACTAGATGAGGCTGGTCAAAGCAAATCTTTGCAGACTCATGAGAGACAGACAATAGGGCCACGTTCTCCTAGATGTGAAATTTTCCAGTCAAAGGTCTGTAACGTTGGCAGGTGAAGTCGAAGGACCCAGTAGAATGCTCCTGTTCCTGCTCCTGCTCACACCAGCCAATACTGGGTGAAAACACTTGTTTTTCCTTTTATTGCCAGCACCAGCTTTTGTTTCACTTTAAAATTGATGGTATAATATAAAAACAATATATCACTTTGATCTATATTTCTTTGTGTGAAGAGTTTCAAACCTTCTTGGGTCCACCTGTCACTTGAGAATTGGATGTTTTAGCTAAATCCTTTGCCCATTTTCTATTGGATAATTCATTTTTTCTATTATATTTATAAGCATTCCTTGCACATTAAGGAGCCAGGTGTAGTACACGCCTGCAATCCCAGCATTCTAGAAGGCTGACATGAGAGGATTGTAAATTCAAGCCCAGCCTGGGAAGCTAACAGTTTGGCAAGATCTTGTTTCAAATTACAAGAAGTAAAAAAGGCTGGGAATGTAGCTCATTGTGAAGCCCCTGGGATCAGTCCCCAGTACTATCCTGCCCTCCAAACAGAGATGCATATTTGGAAGGCATGAAAAGAAACAATTTTACATCTGCTGTAAAATAGGCACGTCTACTAGGACACCAAGTTTTGTTTTTTTTTTTTGTTGTTGTTTTTCGTTTTTTTTTGAGACAGGGTCTCACTTTGTAGTTCGGGCTGGCCGTGAGCTCACTATGTAGCTCAGGCAGTCCTCAAACTCAGCAATCCTCCTGTCTCTGCCTCCCAAGTGCTGGGATTACAGACGTGAGCCACCATGCCCAGCACTGTGGTATGTGGTATTGATTGCTGGTGGACGTGAGTCACCACGCCCAGCATTGTATGTGGTGACTGGGGATTGAACTCAGGACCTTGCGCTTGCGAGATAGGTGCCAGAACCACTGAGCTAAATCTCCGGCCCTAGGACAGCAGTTTTGAAACTGCATGATGCACGCACACACTGCTCCTTTCTTGTGTGCCTCACTTTTCTCATCTCTGGGACCACAGCTGAGCCCTGTGGCTTGAAGCAGAGGGTTCCTCTGCTGGTCCCTGGTTCCCAGGGGGCTGGGGCCAGGGCAGAAACAGCGCAGTGCAGGGCCAGGCGGAGGAACACAGCTGGTGAGTCTGGCTGGGATCTGGAGGACCCATGCTGGAGCAAACATGCTGGTGGGGTGTGTCTGTGGTCCTTTTTCAAGCTCTTTGACCCCTACAGGTATTTGAAGACAGCTTCAGGCCCTTCAGAGCACTAGAAGGGTGGGTGGTGAAAGGGACTGTAGGGTGGAATTTTGGGTGACACTGAGGATCACCCTTTCTTTTCCTGGTACTGGACTTAGACTCAGGGCCTTTGCATTGAGATACGCCTCCATGATTTATCTTGAGACAGGGTCTTACTAAGTCTCTAAGTTGCCCCAAACCTTTACAGATGGCCTGCAGCCAAACCACTTCCTCTCCAATGTGTTTAGCCATGGTTTTCATTTGTGGCCCTGGGCCTCAGTGTGGCCTCTTGTGGGTGGCTTTGTCCATGAGGCTGGTTCTTGCCTTCTGCTCTGCAGTTTGTCCCAAAGCACTGGTGATTCCCCAGTATGCCTTGGGCATCTCTCATTTTCTTCCTTTTTGACTGGGGACCCTGGCTAGTGTGGGTTCTGGTGGGAACCAGGGACCAGCTGGGAGCCTCCTCAGGGAAGGGCAGTGCTGGGCCCGCTCCTGCTTGGTCCTCCAGCCCCAGTCCCGTGTGTCCCCACTGGCACAGCACTTATGAATCAGCCAGAGGACAGCACTGTGCGGGGCCAGTGGAGCTGACCCTGTCTTGACTCTGAGATGCTGTGACCTTGATGTGGCCATGGTCCACCCTCTCTGTTTTTAGGTATATTTTTGTGGGGGGTCCCAGAAACTGATCTTTAAAGAAGTAGGAAAATATACATAACAAAATTTGCCATTCTGACCCTCTGCATGTACTTTGCTGGGATTTCATATGTTACAATGTTTTGTAACTTTCACCTCTTTGTAGCTCCAGAATATCCTATCACACCAAAGAGAAACTCTACCCACTGACAGTCACTTCCCATTTCCCCCTCTCCAGCCTCTGGCAACTCCCAATGTACTTTCTATTTCTATGGCTTTACCTATCCTGTGGATTTTGTATGAGTGGAATTGGGTAGTATCTGTTCTCTTCTCTTCAGTACCTGTTTTACAGGTTTGCTTGTTTGGATGGACATTTGGGTTGTTTCCAGCCTTTGGCTGTAGTGAATATTATCATTAACATTCATGTTCAGGTTTTTGTCTAAGACCTGCTTTCATTTCTTTGTGTATGTATACTGGCTGGTGGAGATTACTAGATCGTAGTGTAAATTTCTGTTTTATTGGGAAAATATCTATTTTCCATAGCAGCTTTACTATTTTATCCTCCTCCTGGCAGTCTATGAGAATTCCAACTGGGCCACAACAGCCCTGACACTTTTTCGTAAAATTATAGGAGGCACATACCTATAATCCTAAGAACTTGGGAGGCTGAGGCAAGATGATCATGAATTTGAGGCTAGCCTGTCTTTTTTTCTCTCTCTTTCTAAAAAAGAAAAGCTCCCTAGTGAGTAGTAAGTGACTAAAGTGGCTTTATCTAGGTATCTCTCCCACAGCCCCCTGTGCTCACAGTTGGGACTCTAGGAAAGTAGCAGGGTCATGGGTGTGTGATACTGGATCAATCCACCAGTGGGGTTTCTGGCTGGATGTGGTGTTGGGAGGTGAAGCCTGATTGGAGGGATATATATTTTTTCTCCTCCTTCCTTGATCCTTCAGGCTTACTATCTGCCTTGCCGTGAGTTATTTCTCCACCACCTTCCTTGAGCTAGCTGACTGTGGACTGAGGGCTGAAATAACCCTTTCCTCCTTTAGCTTGTGGGTGTCAGGTTTTGTGTCTCAGCAAGATAAGACAAAAGTACCTTCTTCTGCTCCCAAGGCCTCCTGGCCTTGCTCTTCCCTGGCTGCGCCCCTGTACAAGCTGCTCTTCTGCTCTCCTCTGCTAGGCTTCCCGTTCCTCATCTATCTGGGCTGGCCTAGCTCAGCAGCTCCCAAAGTCCTTGAAAACATTTTGAGATTATTCTGCCCTGTTGGCGGTGTGGAAGGTTGATGTCTACATTGTTTTCTCTGCAGTACCAAGGGCAGAGTAAGTACCAAGGGCACTGTTGGTGTGGGCGTTTAAAAATGAAAGTGTCCCTCTGCAGAGGCAAAACGTGGTGCCCTGACTGCTCTTCATATCAAGCAGGTTGGGTTCTTCACTAGAAGACAAGCCACACCCTCAACCACATACCTGAGATGAACCCCAAATCAGAAACTGCCTGTGATGAGGTTCTGGTGAGAGCTGTGGGTCACGCCCGTTCTGGCCTAAGGACTGGCAGAGGCAGGACAGATGAATGGAGCTCAGGTCTCCTGCTTTTGGTGGTGACCTTTTTTCCTTTTAAATAGTTGTTGACACTTGTGTCTGGTGGTGACCGTGTCTTCCTGAAGTCTGAGTCCTTTGTCCTCTTTGCAAGAAAATTTTCTTTTCCTAAATGTACTTGTCTCCAGTTTTTCTACTCTTCTTTATTTATATGTATCACATGAAAGGCAGATAATGCTGCAGTGTAACCAGAACACCCAGTTGAAAGGTAAGTTCTTGTCTCCTTCACTTTTGGTTTCTGTCTCATTTTCTTGGGCAAGCTTTATTAACAAAACTATGTGCTTGCCAGGGATGCATATAATGCACAGGATAAGCACCCTGGCATAAGTCTACAACATGAACACACATGCCACTTAAATTTAGCTTCTTCCTGTAACCCAAGGCTCTCAGTATTTAAAAAAAAAAAAAACATTTTAATTACAACTAATCAACAGTTTGAAGCAGCATAAATACATTAAATCTGAGGCATGGATGTATCATTTGGAGAAGTTACAATTTTTTTTCAACTCCACCTCTCAGAGAGGACAGGATTGTGTATTTTTTTTTTTTTTTTTTGAGACAGGGTCCTGCTTTGTAGTTCAGGCTGGCCCTGAGCTCACTATGTAGCCCAGGCAAGCCTCGAACTCAGCAATCCTCCTGAGTGCTGGTATTACAGGTGTGAACCACCATGTCCAGCACTGTGGTATGTGGTACTAATTGCTAGTGGGGTGAGTCACCTCGCCCAGCATTGCATGTGGTTACCAGGATCAAACTCAGGACCTTGCGCTTGTGAGAAAGACAATGGAACCACTGAGCTAAATCTTTGGCCCAGGATTGTGTATTTTTTAAATGGTTTATGTGTCACTGGATGGAAATTATGAGTTCCAAATTTCATCCTTGTTTTTTGTTTTTGTGAGTTGAACTCAGGGCTTTGGAAGTGAGCCCCTTCTCACAGCCACTCATTTTCCAAATAAAGCACAGCCTGGCCTCCTGGGTTCAGGGCTGACAGCACCTGTGGTGTACACTGCAATCCTCTCAGGCCAAATGACCCCAGGTGGTGCCCATCTCATCACCTCCCACAGCTCCCCTACGCCCTACGGGAGCTGCCCTAACACCCTGCCCAGAGCCCTGGCCCACCCTGTGCCCACTCTGAGTCCCCCTTACCATTTGGGAACCCCTTGATGGGGACAGAACCCTGTAACCTATTCCTGGGCCCAATTCTCCCTGGGCCTGTCCATCCACCCTAATGCATTCAATTTGATTTGGCCCCTCTTGGACTTATGCAAATCAATAATCAAGAGAGACTTACTGCTCCAACGATCAGTCTTGCAGGACTGGTGGGACCACTATAAGCTAGTAAGCCAGGGCTACAAAAGGAAGATGAGAGAGTCTTCAGTGCCCAACTGGGAGTTCCTGCTGCCCCCAGCACCCCCTGCAGAGTGCCTATGCTCTGAGGGACACGCTGGCTCCCATGATAAGTCAACAGGGACTTGGACAAATGACCGCTCCCTCAGCCATAGTTAGTGATTCTATGCCACCAAAGGGCTGGCATCAGAGCACCGCTCCTCAGGTCAATGTGGCTAGAAGGTCACAGACCTAAGACAGACTCATGCCACCAAAGGGCTAGCATCAGAGCACCACTCCTCAGGACTATGTGGCTAGAACGTCACAAAGCTGAGACATAGTCTTCAGTGCCCGACTGGGAGTTCCTGCTGCCCCCAGCACCCCCTGCAGAGTGCCTATGCTCTGAGGGACATACTGGCTCCCATGCTAAGTCAACAGGGACATAGACAAATGACCCCTCCCCCCAGCCATAGTTAGTGACTCTATGCCACCAAAGGGCTGGCATCAGAGCACCGCTCCTCAGGTCTATGTGGCTGGAAGGTCACAGAGCTTCTGACACAGGGGAGCCCTGCAGCAGCTCCGCCCACTGGCCCTCACCATGCTAGTACTAATGCTAGAGCTTGGCCTGGCAGGTGGTTAGTGTGGAGTGCTGAGCACAGAGACCTTAAAAAGCACAGTCCCCGGGTTGGGCAGACCTGCTTAGAGACCATGTGGATTTAGGAATCAAGGGGCA